>JAJOOR010031387.1:0-18725 GCA_036250505.1 Solanum acaule | reverse complement strand
AATCCATATGTCTGTACTTTAGCCGCCGACATATCACAACAATTGCCTCTTTAACCTACGATTTTCTCCTACTTAAATAAGGTAATTCCATTTTTATCTTCCGAACCCTTTTTTGTACTATTTTTATGGAGAATTTGATGTTATATATCTATTAGATGAGTTTAATTGCTTCGATATATGCTTTACTTGAGGCAATGATGTAATTGGAAACAAGATCCTCTACCTGCACAAGGTAGGGGTTGAAGGTTTGCGTACACATCACCTTTCTCAGACCGGAGGTTTGTTGTTGTTGCTCTTAGACGAGTTAAATTTATGAAGTTAACATTACTATTCTAGTGTATAAGCTTTTTCTAAGCCAAGGGTTTATCAGAAACAATTTATCTGCCTCAAAGGTAGGGTAATGAATATTATTCGGATCTAGAGCCACTTTTGTCAAAACAACATACACAAAAAGTACTTCTCAATAAAAAAAAATGTGTTTTGTGTTGTTTTGGTCAAAGGCACATTTTTTTTGTTGACCAATCACCTCAAATATAAAAATGAGTCCTTTGTTTTATGGTTTTAGCCTCCAAGAAGTCTGACCAAAGAGATAACTAGAAACGTAAGAATTCCTACTCTTTCAAAGTTCCCAATATTTCGTAAAAGTTTCATCGATTACTGTAAATTATGTCTTGAATTTTTCCTTGTTTTTTTTAGGAAACTATAATTCATATTAGTTTAGGAGACCCTTTGTCTTAATAGATTTATATAGGGGATATAGTAGGGGATTGTAAGGCATGGTATAGGATACACAATATACTCTTTAGGGCTTGAATGCATTGTAAGATTCTTGTTTTTTCCTAGTGGTGAACTCTTTCTGCTTTTGCTGGGAGGAATAGGTCTAGCCAAATCTCATTCAAACCTTGTGTTATTCTTCTTCTCTAGTTTCTATGATTGTGATTGTGTGCTAGTTAATCCATGATATTTGTACAACAATTGGTATCAGAGCTTAGTTAGGGCTTCTAGATATAATTAAGTGTTAAGATGTCTCTATCACCTTCAACAAAGTATAAAATAGAAAAATTTGATAGGGGTTCTAATTTCAGTCTATGGAAGATTAGAATGAGATCGTCTTTGGTGTTAAAATGATTGTGGAAGGTAATCGAGAACGATTTTACAAAAGAGTTGAAAGAATCAGAACAAGAAGATTTGAAGGAGAGGGCATTGAGTGCGATATTCATGAGCGTTAAAGATAGCGTTCTTCTGAAAATTGATGAAGGAAAATTTACAGCAACAACCTAGAAGATGTTAGAAGAGATGTACTCTAAGAAATCGCTCACAAACAACTTATACTTGAAAAACAGATTATACAATCTCTGTATGAATGAAGGTACACTGGTCAAAACTCACCTTGATGAGTTTAATTCAATTATAATGGACTTAGAGAATGTAGACATCAAAATTAAAAGTAAGAATCATGCCTTAATTGTGTTATGTTCGTTACCACCGTCTTATGATGCTTTTGTTAATACATTGCTACATGGGAAAGACAATATCTCACTTGATGATGTTAGTAATGTACTAAAATCTAAAGATATGAAGAAGAGCTTTCGGATAGCAGAATTGAGGGTGAAGGTCTTGTGAGTAGGGGAAGAACACAACAGAAGGACTTTAATAGAAAAAGGTTTAATGCCAGGTTGAAGTCTAGAGCAAGGAAGCAGAACTGGTATGAGTGCGAGGAGCAGGATCATGACAAAATAGATTGTCCTAAATTAAAGGAGAAAAAAGGAAAGTAGAAAGTTAATTACTTAGAAAATATTGTTGACACTGGAAATAATTCAGATGAAAACGACTATCTAGGGGAATTTTCTGCTGTGAGTTTTGATCATAGGCATAATTATTGGGTTCTTGATTCTGGTGCAACTTTTCACATGTGTCCACACAAGAATTGATTTGCAACTTACAAACAGACGAATGGAATTGTCTGCCTAGGTGATGATAATCCATTAGCGGTAGAGGGGATAGGTAACATCAAATTGAGAATGTTTGATGACATTATCAGAAATATTAAGTGTTGGAATGTTCCTCGAATTAAAGAGAAATTTAATTTCTCCTTTGACTATGAATGATCAAGGGTATAAGTTACGCAGAAAATGGAACACTTAAAGTATGTAAAGGCTACATGGTACTCATGAAGGGTAAGCTTCATTCTAGACTGTATTATCTACAAGCCAGTGTAGTTGTAAGGGAAGCAATTGTAGCTTCTAGGAAGAGATAGTAATATGACTCAGTCTCAATTGTGGCACTTGTGACTTGGTCATATGAGTAACAAGGAATTGTCTTTGTTGAACAAGCAGAATTTGTTGGATGGTTACAAAAATCGATCTTGAAATTTTTGTGAGCATTGGGTGTTTGGTAAGAAAACACGGGTGAAGTTCAATAAAAAGGCTATACACTAGACCAAAGACAAGTTAGATTATATACATTTAGACTTGTGGAGTCCAAACAGAATTCCCTCCAAAAGTGGTGCAAGGTACTTTATGACTTTGATTGATGATTACTCAAGAATGGTATGGGTGTATTTCTTAAAAACAAAAGATGAGGCATTTTCAACATTCATTAAATGGAAGATGATGGTTGAGGTAGACCGAAAGAAAAGTTAAACATCTTCCAACTAACAATGGTTTCAAATTTTGAAACTTAAAGTTCAATAAATTTTGTAGCAGAGAGGGCATAGTGAGATACCACACTTGTGTTGGAACACCACAACAAAATGGTATTGCAAAACGTATGAACATAAGACTTTGTGATAGAGCACGAAGTATGATTTCACTCATGTGTTTGCAGGACTTTTTGGGTTGAAGCAATCAATGCAAATTGTTATTTGGTCAATACTTCTACATCTACAACTATTGAGTTTAAAATTCCCTTTGAAGTTAAGTTCAATTAGCCTGGTGATTATTCAAATTTAAGAATATTTGATTGTCTTGCTTCTGCTCATGTAAGGGATGGAAAACTTGAGCCGAGGGAAAAGAGAAAAAAGACTTTGGGTTAATTATTAGATGGGATGTGACATTCAATGAATATGCCTTATTAAACCGTCAAAAGGAAAAGGCAATAGGATAAACAGATCACAGTGTTAGTGACCGCATAGAGCTAGAAGTTGAATGTCCACTAGCTCAACCTAATAGTTTAGAAGTGGAGTACGTAGAAGACATTAATCAAGATGATAACGATGATACACCTATACAAAAACAATCATAAAGAATTTAAATAGGTAGGAAAAAGAGAGTGATCAACCAACCAAAAACATTCACAAACGTGGTTGATGAAAATCTTTTAGGATATGCAAATTTTATAGAATTTGTTTTATCAGAGACAATTGATGTGTTTGAGCCTAATAGATAAAAAAATAAATTATTTCTAGTTCCAAAGCAGATAGATGGATTGGTGCTATGGGTGAAGAGATGAAGTCTCTTCAAAAGAATCAAACATGGAATTTGGTTCATTGTCAAGGGGACAAATGGTAGTCAAATATCATTTTATCTGATGAGATATATCTAAATGGGTTTTTGATGTGAATAAAGTGTCTACACATGGTAATCTATGGGATATGATGATCAAGACAGCATGAACCAATAAGTTTAGGCATGCATTGCCTAGACTTGATTGTGTAAGTTGTACCCAGTAAGCCCATTGGAGGGCTGGGAGCAAGGCAGAGATACGTTATTTCAATTGATGAAAAGAATTCAAGCCAAGGGGAATATTTATTAATTATGTCTTGAATTTATCGTTGTATATTTTAGGAAACTATAATTCATATATATTAGTTTAGGAGACAATTTGTCCTAATAGATTTGGAAAAAGGAAAATATTGTCCTTATGGAATTGGGAAAACAATTTCCTTATAGGTTTGGGACTACTTGGGAATCCATATATAGGAAATATAGTTGGGATTCTAAAGCATTGTACATGATACAAACGTAGTCCTAAGGGCTTGAAAGCATTGTAAGCTTCTTTTTTTTCATAGTTGAGTACTCTCTCTCTCTGCTTTTGCTGGGAGGAGTAAGCCTAGCCAAAACACATTAAATCCTTGTGTTATTCTTCTTCTCTATTTTCTTTATTCATGATTGTTTGCTAGTTAATCCACAACATTATCGTAACAATTACGCTTAGCAGGAATATAACAATGGTGAAGGGAATATATTTTAATGATTAAAAAGAGTTACTAATAACAGAGAAGTTGGCTAGTCTGGTTATTTAAATAAGGAATCTAATTGTTGGTCATCAAAGAATATGAAAAAAGGAAAGAAGGACTATTAACCCCTACAACAATAACTACATACTCGGTTTTATCCCACAAGTGGGGTCTGAGGAGAGTAGGATGGTGTTTGATTGGATACAAAAGTTAAGTTATTGATTTACCAATATGATGAAAGTAGAGATAGTTGACAAAAGTATTAAAATAATAGTTAGAATCTTATTCTGTTTGAAAATACATTACATCAATACTTTAAATATCTGGAATGAGCATATCTTTCTATGGTGAAGATACTAATGTTATAGGCAAGGGCGGACCCACATACAACCTATTGGGTGCTCGAGCACCACATTGGCGTAGCTATAGCCACCCTAGGGTGTCCAACTGGACACCTTTCGTTGGAAAATTATGTTTTGTGTGTGTGTATATATATATGTGTGTGTGTGTTTATGTTAAATTCTATATTTAAAGGATATATATTTAGAGTTGGACATCCTTGACAAAAGTTATGTCCTTAGTGCAGTGGTAATGGGTGTCCATTTGAATGAAGGAATTCCAGGGTCGAACCTCAAATAACACAACATTTTTTCGTTTCTATGTTATTTCTTGAAATATGAGTATATTAATCGAACAACATCTAGTGAATAAAAAGCCCAATGAGTTCTTTGGTCCAGTGACTAGTTTGAAGGCAGTGTTTTTAGGGGAAGTTAAGGGTTCGATTCTTGCTAATAACAATTGTTTACACTCCTCTTTTTTCTCCCAATATAGAGTCTCACATATTCTTCTCTCTTTACTTTCTTTGTATACTTAAAATTTTTAATCTTAATTTCCTTTTACGTTTTATGTAATTTCTTGTGACCTGCAAAGATAAAAAAAAAAAAAAAGTCATGTCCAATGACTTTTCTTATTTTTCTCGAGAAATATTTGCTCATTGGTTAAAAAATACTCCAAGCTAGTTGTTTTTTTTTTCTTTCTTCTTGAGTAATGCTCTTTTCTTATTTTTCTCGAGAAATATTTGCTCAGTGGTTAAGAAATACTCCAAGCTAGTTGTTTTTTTTTCTTTCTTCTTGAGTAATGCTAATATTAATCTTATTTTTTCTCATTAATATTTTAAATTAATTCGTTAAAATACATTTCTATGTGATTTATAGTATGTTAGCTTGTATAAACCGAAAATCCTAAATTTGTCATTGGTTATAGGGTTGTCAGGTGTCCATGTCATGTGCTTTCTATTTCATTTACAGTTGAACTGCATATTTCTTTTCTTTTTCCTGGATAACACACAATAGAAGTTTATTGAATATGATTTGCTAATAAGTTGGCTAACACCTTGACTTTGATCGTGATTGACTAGTACGGTAGTATCTAATCATTCCCATTGCAGATAATTTACTATCCATTTAAGCATTATAAATACATGATTTTTTGAGATGCAGCTAATACTTGTACACATTGTTTTGCTTTGTTGCAAGATAGATTTGGAGCCTATGGATATCGACACAAACTCTACCCTTATGAAATTCCGAGTTCTGATTTAATGGTTTTGGAAGGACATACCTCAGAGGTTTGACTGCCACAATTTTATTATAGGCAAAAATGTTAAATATCATTTTTTTTCTTTCTTCTCTATAAAAATTACAATTGTTTTCTTGTTTCTAAACTCATGTTAGGTTTTTACCTGTGCTTGGAGTCCAGAAGGGTCACTTCTTGCATCTACGTAAGCATTAGTTACATTTCTTTCTTTTGTTGCTCTCATCTATGAATCAACTCATGTTCATGTTCATATTCATACTTCTGCTTCTATTTTCCAATATGTTTGATGAGGTCAAATTCTTTGAAGTGGTTTTTCCTTAGTTAAAAGGTTAAGAGTAGTTTTAGACTCGTCTAAGGAACCATCTCTCGTATAGCTAACCATGTGTAATATCAATTTAGGTCGAGAGATTCTACTGCTAGAATTTGGACTAATGGCAATGGTCCATGTAATTCTATTATCCAAAGGAGAACTCCAAATATTTTGGTTTTGAAGCCTTTGGAAAGTCAAGCAACTGATAAACACAAGGATGTTACAACACTTGATTGGAATGTGAGTTTTCTACTGCTCATTTTTGTTGATCTATACTTTTCTGGTTGCTTGTGATTACCAATTTGATTTTCTTGTTATTATTCAATCTTGTATCTATGACTTTTTCTTGTACAGAGTGAGGGTACCCTACTTGCAGCAGGTTCTTATGAAGGCAGAGTCAGAATATGGAACTGATATGGTAAGGGACATGGAGGAAAAATTTATTATGAAGATTGAATGTATAAATTGACCATTGGAAAAGTATGGTTCCGGAAATGCGTTTGCTAGTTTGTTCTTTAGATTATTTTCATAATATACCACTACTTTTCATGTCTTGTTTATCTGATTGAAACTAAAAGGCACCAAGAAACAATCCATTTTCTTGTTGATAAGCTTTTTGCCCTGTCGAAACTATTCGAGAATGTTGAGTACTTCTCATTGTTGTTCAAATATTGATGTTGTCCTCAGTGGCGGATCCAGGATTTAGAGTCCGTGGGTGCCAAATGGGATTCGAACCTGCAACCTCAACCTTCTAAAGTTGCCCTTCTACCATGGCACCACAAGCAAATTTTGTTCTGTGGGTGGCACGCTTTATATTTATATAAATATTATATCTATACCTATGTATATATAGAGTTTCCGTCGAAGTTTGGGGGTGGCGTGGCACCCCCATATCCCTTCATAGATCCACCACTGGTTGTCCTCGTGTCATCAAACTGGATTTTTTTTACTGTTCAAAGTAACTTTATCATTGTCATGTCTGTTTTTCTCTTACTGATAATCCTATAACTGACTTTTCATTCAGGGGAATTGGTTAGAAATCTTAACAATCATTGTTGTCCAATCTTAGCTTTGAAATGGAACAAGATAGGTGATTATCTACTTAGCGGTAGTGTTGATAGAACTGTTGTTGTTTGGAATGTGAATTCTGGCAAACCGATGTAGCAATTTGAATTTCCTTCAGGTGTTTTGTTTCCCTTGCTCTGTCTTAATTTTGCTCTATATTTTACCTGATAGATTTTGTTTTGTTTTGAATTAATTCTCACTGTTGTTCTACAACCCCGTTCAGTTATACTTGAGGTTGATTGGCAAAACAACGATTATTTTGCGGTAGGCTCCATTGATAACATGATTTACATTTGTAAAGTTGGGGAGAATCGACCAGACAAAAGATTCTCAGGACATAAGGTGTGGTACCATTTCATAACGATTCCAGTTCGAAACATTTTATGCACTTTTAGTGTATGTGCAAAGTGCAAACTTAATATCTTTTGTGAATATATTCTTAAAGAGTTATTAATTTCGCCATTGCAGAATGAAGTCAATGCTGTCAAGTGGGACCCCTCAGGTCCTTACTGGCTTCATGCTCTGATGATACTACAGTTAAGGTAATTCCATTTCAGGTAGAGAGGTGGTGTAGTGTGCCACTGGCCCTCGGAGATTTGCATATGTTGAATTTTAGCTTCACCTTTTCCGCTCTAGGACTTTGAATATGTTGTTTCCAAGGAATTATGTTCATTGTGTTGTATAATGTAATTTATTGTTTCTGTGCAGATATGGAGCATGGAACAAGTTGTCTATTTGCATGATTTCAGAGAACATTGTGAAGTATCACATAACATAATTATTTCTATTTTTGTTCTTTCTTTGTGGTCTTGGTTGATTCATTTAATCAAATCAGACATCAGCTGACTATTATGTTTTTTAGGCGACATATACGATCAAATGGAGTCCAACTGGCACTGGTACAAGCAATCCAAATCAACAGTTGTTGCTGGCAAGGTACTTTATCTATTGCTACCAATCATGTTTCTAGCCCATGCTCTGATTAATTATTTTATCTTGGAAGGCGATTTGGTCAGGATAGGAATACTGGATTACAAATTAACCCCTTTTACATATTTTCCTTTTCGTTCTTCATCATCCTCTCCCTGGATCTGTGACACCCCCTTCCACGGCAGCACAACAATCCCCTTGCGAATAAAAATAATCCAGAGAGATAAAGTTTCAGTTTAACCGTCTAGAAAATGGATTTTTGGTGTGTGCTGATTTAATGTATTGCACCTAACTTTTTTATTTCTTTAAGCTTATTGGTTTTGTTTTATTGTTTGTCTGTGTAGTGGTTCATTTGACTCTACTGTGAAGCTATGGGATGTTGAACAAGGTCATCTTCTTCACACCTTGAACGGTCACAGGTAATAGATGTGAACTCATTATGTCTACTTGGACACAGGAGATATTAAGGCACTCTTAATGAAATTTCACTTTTTAACTGTCATATACGGGCTCAAGTACTATGAGGTTTGTTTACTCGTACTCAATTGAACTATCGATACCTATATACCTATTTGGGTGGGGATGTGAGGGGAGGGGAGTGAGAATGAGTTAATTGTGTATCTTTCTTTTAGATTATCAAATGTTTGTATCGTTCTTGTTGAATGTTTTTGTTTCTTTACTGAGTAGATTCTCTTCCATTTTAAATCCAGGGGACCTATTTACTCTATTGCATTTAGTCCGAACGGGCAATACTTGGCAAGTGGATCAGTTGATAAATGCATGAATATATGGTCAGTGAAGGAGGCCAAGATTGTAAAAACTTACAATGGGGATGGCATTTATTTTTGAAGTGTGTTAGAACAAGGAAGGCAACAAGGTTGTAGCTTGTTTTGCAAATAACAAGGTTTGCGTGTTTGATATTCGATTATGAGATTTAAAAGGACATGGGAGCACAAAGGCAGGAAGAAACTCTACCTTGTAGAAATGCAGATTGTAGATAAAATAAATTTATTCGTCACCTGGTGTTCGGTTTACCTGTATTAAGCTCCGACTAAATCATTATGGCTTTGATTTAAACTTAGGGTTGTGGTATTGCTTGAATAGTTGTTCTGTTTTTCTTCTTTTTGTTGCTTGTAAGGAAATTGACATGGTTGTGATTATTCTGGTTATGTGTAATTTAACTACATTGTTAATTCCTTGCTTGCAATTGAGCCAAAACATCTAAGGGATCGTTTGGTTTACAAACAAGTTATACTAGATTATTGCATGGGAATTATAATATAGGGATTTAAAGCATATTACTTTAGTTTCTTTTTATTTTTAATATTAGGTGAATGCATATCTTTTCATTATTTTTTGCCTAAAGCATCTACATGCATGTAAATAACCTCCTTTTGAAAAGTACAAAGTTTGTTCCGTCAACTTGATATTCTAACTTAGGTTTCTCTTAAATTACCTACATCAATTTTCCATTTTAGTTAATTTATGCGCTTATTTGGACATGTGGTATAAGACGTATGATATCATGCTTTTTTTCATTGCTTTATCAATTATATAGAGGTTCTTTTTCAGCTGAATACATAATCAACTTGTTTAACTTCAAAATATTTCATTTAGACATTCGATCTAAGTCATGTTTCAATTGAACACTTCAACTCATAATAAAGTGTTTCAATTAGACACTTTCAATTTCAATTATCTAATAGACAAATGAAAATACGTACATAAGTTTTTATAAAAATTGAATTGAAAGTGTCTAATTGAAACACTTTATTAGGAGTTGAAATGTATAATTGAAGACATAATACATAAATGTGCCCTCCAACTTGGAGCCTAAGTAGCCGGCACAATGAGAGTTGCTACAATACCTACCAACCACTCAGGAAATCTAGCACCTACTGAACAACCTCAGAAGTAATAGGGGGAGGTTTGTACCCCCAACCTGTGTTGCCACATCTGGTTCCGCACCCTCCTCATATGCTACCTTAACATCATTCTCAAAACGATTTTGTGGTGGGGGAGGGATCAATGGTCTCGACCCAGTCGCTACCTAAGCTCCACCCCTAGCGGGTGTTGCTATTCCTTTGCCCCAGAAGGGTCTACCCCTACCCCTTCCACTTCCTTGCCCTCGAGCTGTTGGTTCCACAGCTAGAGCTGGTTTCCTTACTATGTTGTATCTAGTGCCAACCATCCTTAGACAAAGAATGAAGGAAGTCATATATCAGTTTGGATCACCAGTTACCAATTGGAATCACGTCATAACACGAAGAAAGAAAAGAAGAGATAATTTCCTAGATTCTTGTAGCCTCCTGAAGAAAAGTACAAATGTCTCCATCTTTTCACAAGACTCTAGTGAACTTGTTTTGGTACGACGAGATCAATGAATCTAGGGCTCTATACCATCTTTGTCACGACCCAACTCGTTGTGAGAGACACTCACACTAAACTCCCGGTGGGAGAACCAATTATCTACTAACATGCAATCAACTAAACACTAGAAGTAACATTTTTCAACAATTAAAACAAGCCGCATAATGAAAGCCCATTATCATAATTTTTTTTGCAGAAATAACCCCCCTAGTACCTAAAAGTCGTGTATCAAAATATTTACATAGTTTAGACTACGGGGATACAACCCCAAAACAAAAGAAGTCTATATCCAAAAATGGACTACAGGGAAAAGATGAACCCATAGCATCTCGGAAGAAACAACTCACCCTTGGATTCAGAAAGTGCGGATTCACAATTGAGGTCGCACACCAGCCGCTGGAATATGTTCTATACTCAACAGAAGAAGAGAAAGTGCAGTATCAATACACAAAATCAACGATGTACTAATAGGATCATTGGTTAGCTCCAATTATAAGAAATATGAACACGTAACCATAACTTAGTAAAACAAGACAACAGGATATTATAGCCACAATCAGTAACACAAACATGACTCTCAGTCATCATTCTGACTTAATAATAACAACAAATATGGTACTTGGCCAAAGGTTTATTTCCACACAGATCGATGGAAACATAAAAACAAGGCTCTTATTGGGTCCACCACATAAGCAAATCTTTGTGCCCATTTATGATATTCTTCTCCAATTGCAATATTCTGCTTACAAAAGAACCTCGATAGTAAGTGAACTTGGAACATAAATGTCAACAGGGATGATCCTGTCAAAGCAATAAAAACAACTTGGTTCACTCATATAACCAACACATAGAACAATCACATATATCAAGCATTGTACCCAAGCCAACCAATATGAAACCCTTATATCAGGCGCAGTACCCGAGTCAACCAATAGATTTACCACACCATGCATGGTACCTGAGCCAACCAATAGATTTACCACACCATGCGTGGTATTTAAGTCAAACAATAGATTTACCACACCAGGTGTGGTACCCAAGCTAAGTAATAATATGTACCATGTGTGGTACCCAATCCAACAAAGATATATCTTGTACCACATATGGTACCCGAGCCAACTGATAATATGTACCAGGTGTGGTATCTGGACCAACTGAGATTCACACATCACACAATCACAATTATAACGAATACAATCACACTTGTAAAACACAAGCCAATAGGACAAGTTCGTTGCTAGAGATTGACAACAAAATATCATTTCAGTGCATCCCTCTCCAACTCCATAACCACGTATTGCACAAGTAATACTAGAGAAACAGCTAACATGCACATATAACGTAAATGGAAAACAATTCAGCTATCACTACCTTGAATCAAGCCTAGAATGCTCTACTGAACCTGAACCTTCCCCTAGTTATGAAGTCTAGCTTTTTCTTGGTCTATAAACAATAATGCAATACAAAATAAGACCAAAATGGCCTAAAGATACTTGAATCATATCTTAATCCCAAGACCAGTCTCATGATAATTCCACCCAAACCAATGTTTTTCCACCATTAAACCTAACCAAACCCTCCCATAAGGTCCCCACCATGGATTCTAAGGCCTAATAATCGAATTACCAAGTTATGGGAGTAATAACGACCCAATCCCACAATAGCGGCGGTGCCATAGTGGGATCTCCCACTGTAGTAGTAATTAATCCCACTTCTGTAAAGGGGTGTCTCTGTGATAGTAGACTGAATGAGGAAGAACCTCAGAAATCCTACCAAAAATAGCCTATTTCGCAACACACCTTCAAACTTTGACGTCCCAAACCAACTCCTTCACGCCAAGTTCGATATCGGGAGTTTTATTCACCTGAATTCACTTCCGAAAAGTTTTATGGACCTTAACTCTTAGCAACAAGGAAAACAAACTTTACATAGACGTTTCACCCAATCCTTTCCCCTGATTGTGTCATACCTCAATCAATTATTTGTTCTGAAATAAAAAACTTTATATAATGAACATGGTTTTTTTGGTGGTGGATAATGTACAAGCCTCTAATGTATTAACAATAGATTTCAAAAGAAATACAAGTTTGAATGTATTTTTCTGTAAAACACAATAAGAACATAATAAAAGAGTAAGAGGTGTCCGTCAGAGTAACAAATAACTATCTCACAAACGCCCAACAATAAGGCTCAGACATAGAAGAGAAGAAGGAGTAATCGCAATGATCCATACTCGTAATTTACACAAGTGTAGAAGCAAGTGAGTAAGTACCACACAACTACGGTACACAACAAGCAAACCTAAATAACTCTAATTAAGTAAAGCAACCACAATCTACAAGTCAAATCATCCCAACCTAACTGTTCTCACTCCACATCAACAAAGCATGTATTGAACATCACAAATTGCACCTTAACACATATAGTCATATCATCCCAGTCTTTCACAATTCAATAACCACATTAGCATATCATCAATCACAGCTGATAAGATTTAAATGAAGTGCAATGCAATATATATATAGTGCAATACCAACTAGAGTGATGCATGTATGTCTAATGATACACATTGGGACATATTAGTCCATGCATCTACCATGGAACGTGTGATCCGACCCCTAATTTTAGAACTTGACACGGAGAGTGTGGCCTGACCCCTCATTTTAGAACTTGCCACGAAGCATGTGGCCTGACTCCTCATTTTAGAATCAGTCACGGAGCGTGCGGCCCATCCCTGTTTCTCATCATCTCCACAAGGCACTTTATATCACACAGTATCATAGCACCACTACAAATATATATGTGCAAATGTTCAATGAAAAATGATAACAATCCACACAACAACAAGCCAATATAGATAATTTTGGCACAATTTCAAAGGTGAGTCAATACAATGTTTCAACCATTCATGGTACATCGATTATTACAATATCAATATGACTCTTCATATCACAATTTCAATAAGATTCTTCTTTTAGCCCCCACATTGTCATTTCTAGAACATATTCATCATTTAACAATACACAAAAGTATGTGAAACCTTTCACCTCTTTCCATTACTCCCAATCACACAATGACATACAAGGTTTAATACACGTAACGAAGGGTTAAGAGGTCCATTCAATCCGGTACTTGAGTTTTCCCTCGTTGTTGGATATCCAAATAAACACAATCTAAACAAATATGGAATCATAATATGATCTTCAAAACCAACAACATCCATATCAATGATTTTGAAAGCCGAGGCCAAATTGGCCCAAAAACCCATTCCCAAAAATTAGGATTAAATCTAGAAATATGTATAAAATCAGGTTATCCAAAGGTTTTGAAACTCAATAGTCAAAACCACATCGAGAAAAGAGTTAAAACCAATCTTAAATCACCAATTTTCATACAAAACCAATCTTAAATCACCGTTTTTCATAAACCTTAACTTCTTGTAAAAACCTTCAATTAAAGTTTGGAATAAAAAATAAATGATTGGTTCCCATCAAACAATAATTAGTGGATTATAGAAATGAGGAGTTAAAAATAGTTACCCAATCGAAGAATCTAAAAAAATACTTTAAAATCGCCTCTATCGAGCTCTAAACGTTCAAAAATGGTAAAATGGGGATGAAAGTCCGACTTTTGAAACACATTCTATTCAGGTAATATTTGTTCATCGCGATCGCGACCCAAAGCCTTGATATCCCAATGAGTAACATTGGCCAATTCATTTAATTAACCATCATGATCGCGACACATTGCTATGCGATCGCGATGATTAGCACCTAATTGTTGCGTGATCGTGATGCCCTACCACACAATATATCGTGAAGCACAAAACATTATATTTACGTGATCACATTAGACACCACACTATCACAATGTACAACAAAATATCCTTACACAATTGCGATGAACAAACTAAGGGGTACCAGACATCAACACATAACAACTCACCGAGACACAAAAGTTCACTGAATGGATCCTCGAGGTTCGTTCAAAATTCCGAGCACACAAATATGAAATGATACCCAACTAAACTTGATTAGTCGAACTCAATAAAATCGTCAAAACATGGATTCAAGGTCTCCTTGACCCGAAACCCGTTAGTCACAATAAACATAACTTTACACTCAAAATACCAAACTGTCCTCGGGACCTCTGAAAATTCAACCATGACCTTATCTAGAACTAAAATCATCCCTTGAATTCAACGAAATCATCAAAAATCTGATCCGAGCGTCTGAACTCCAAATGATGACCAAAATCAACCCTTGACTTAATTTCATCTAAACTCCCAACTCAGGGGGTCAAATCCACATAAAAACTCCGAAACAGAAAATGACAACAGTCTTAGACGACCAAATTCTCCATTTTGGAGCTGATGATACTGACAAAATTCCATTTTGAGACTCGTAGATCTGGTTGTTACCAAAAAACACTTTTAACAAAGTTTAGACCTCCAAAACTCAAAACTCCCAAAAATCACAGATTTTCAATCAAATTTTGAAACCAACTTTGCAAATTGATCAGAAATCAGAAGGGGTAAAACTATAATTCTCCGGAAAATTTCCAAAAATGACCTTTAGAATCATTACACAATGTTCTCTAATTTGCAAGAGATCCATTTGACTTTCGGTAGATCATTTGCCAACTCATTTCTTCGATTTGAAGTTCTTACACATTTTTGAGTCTC
Organism: Solanum acaule; assembly: GCA_036250505.1. NCBI lineage: Eukaryota > Viridiplantae > Streptophyta > Magnoliopsida > Solanales > Solanaceae > Solanum > Solanum acaule. Next base: position 3,593 of record JAJOOR010031387.1, on the reverse strand, counting down.
CTATACTATATGATAGTGTGCTTAGTTTACAGAAAGCCACATGCAATGTCTACCAAAACATTTCTTATAATCTAAAGATGAAGGAACGATCCTTTAAACAATAAATTACTTCACATGCACATCCTAACACACAGTTTAAGGGGATCTCAAATTAAACACTATATATAGTTGCACGAAGAAATGGAAATTTATTGAATCATTTTATCTCTTGTTGAAGAATAAGAATCATATTCCTAGTTAGAATGGCTGGTTTGTCATCACATTTTGTTGGAGTAGTGGTATTGTTACTTGTTCTTGTGAGTGGCATCGTTTCAGCCAACATGAAAACGGGAAATAGGCGCTTGCTTGATTTAACACGTGGTGGTGGCGGTGGTTTGCTTGATGGTTTGCTGGGGGATTTGTGTAACATCCGACAATTTGAAATAGCTTTGAAGAGGCTTAGAATCGGAAATAGTCATTTTTGGAAAGAATTTAAAAATCTGGAAAATTGGGCTAAGTGTGGAAAAATGGTGAGTTTTTGGCCAACTTTGAGCATTCGTAACTTCTAGCTCAGGATGAGTTAGGTGTAGTTCTAGTTATGTTTGCGAAGCTCGTGGAATGATCTTTCCAACGCCACCAATTTTTCTCGATTCTGAGTTCGTATGAGTGAGATATGCCCTAGGCAGCGATTTTGTCCAAAAACTTTTTTTCATTTTTTTTAATTAAAAATCGCTGTTGTTGTCGATTTTTCTTTTTCCTTACATCGCTACAGGGGTAGTGTTTTTACTTCATCCGTGTCACTGCTCTTCCTTTTTCCTCCTTCTTTCATCACTTATCTTCCTCTTTTTTACTTCTTCCATTTAAGAAGTTAAATAATTCATAATCTTAATGCTCTCTCTTTTGTTCTTCAAATTAAATGTCTTCAAATGTCCAAAACACAACCCCATCACCACCATCATCAACAACATATGCCTCATAAAAGAATATTGAATTAAAAAGAAAAACTTCAAAAGGGACAAGATTAAACACATCAAAAAAAAAATCCTGATTTTTTTAGTTTTAAAAAAAAAAAATTAAATTCTTAACTATAGCAGCGATTTTGAAGGAAAAAAGTTTTTTTTTTAGAAAATCACTGCTAAGGCAGCGATTTTTATTTTTTTCTAACGGACATCAACTTTTGTTAGAAGACCCTTTTGGTTAAAATTTTTTTTGATGTGCCGATTTAATTTTTTGAAAGAAAAAAGGTACCCTTTTAGCTCCGGACTCCCATAAAAAAACTACTAGATGTAAAGTATTTGTAGCTTGCTGACGTCACTATATATTCACATATAAACTATACGTGGTTGAAAAATAAAATTGAATATGATTACAGTTTTACCACTAAATTTAATTATTCAACTAATATCTAATCTCGACAATTAAGTCGGTCAACTAAGCTCACCATTCATCAATATAAACTTGCATTTCACCCTTCAAATCTACTATGACTAATTTCGATTATTTTAAAATATTTATACAATAACATGGGGTACACATGGGTGTAGCTATAGCTGGCGAAGGATGGTCAGCCGAATACCCTTCGCTAAAAAATTTGATCGGGAATATAGATAAAATATTTTTTATTATGTGGATATATGAATAAATGAACACTCTTATTCACAACAAAGGTATGTGGTCCTGCGGTAAGCATGCTCATTTAAGAGCCTAAGGTCCCTGGTTGGATTCCTGCTTGTTGTGCATTTTAGCAAATTCTGTATTTTTAAAAGAAGGAAAGAAACAGAAATAGAGTGAGGAGACAGAATTTTTTCATACCTTAAGCCTATAGCTATCAACAGTCCCCCACCTTTGATTTTGTCAGCACTGAGAAACGAAGAGCTCAAGGTCAGGCAAGGCAGACTAAGAGGCTATGAAATAGTTACCTCAAAATAAGATGTCTGGTATCTTTTTATTTCTAGCCTTAAATATAATCACACTTCATTCAATGAATTTATTAACTTAAGAATTAAGATTTTATTGTTTCTTCATATTTTCCATCTATATTAAGTAAATTGTGAGATTAACACCATCCTATGAAATTACATTTAAAGATCAACTTAAAAGTCACTTTCTACTATTATTCTTTTAATTATTTCTAAATTATTCTTTTAGAAAATGTAAAATACTTAAGAATCTCATTGAAAAAGGGTAAATATGGAGAAAAAGTTTCAACGATTCTCTTGAACTATAAAAGAATTCACTTATTTTAAATTATTGAAAGAGTCTCAACAATTCACTTAATATGAACTAGAGGGAGTGTATTCAACTAGTAGCCAAAATTATTTTTCTTGTCTTTTCTCTGTTAATTTTGATTTATACCATTAATAGTTTTATAATTTAAGTCTTTGTATGATTTAGTTAGATGATATGTAATTTAATTTGAAATTTGGATGCACCCATTTATCAGTAAACAAAAATTGTGTAGCCACTTCGCTAAAAAAACTATTCACTCTTTTAAAGTTTGAACACCCTTGACGAAATTCATTGCTCTGTCATTGAGGGTACACGTGTAATTCACGTTTCCAGAAACTAGTATAATGATATAAAGCATCATACATAAACAAACACTCAAACTTGACCTTAGTTGACAAGTAAATAACACTCCAACTTTAAATATGCTCACCTAATTTGCAAGAGATCCACTTGACTTTTGATATATATCATTTGCCAATTCATTTATTCAATTAGAAGTGTTTGCCGCTTGTGGGGAATATTGCCTGATATATCAAGACCTTTAATGTAGTTAAGAAATTAATATTTAATGATATGCTGATTTTGCCATTTAATAGCTGAGAGAATCAAGTCTAGTTGTATTGAAATTAAAGATGTCATTAATTTAATATATGTTTAATTAATCAGATTGATTTTCTTCTACAAAAATTATGAAATTAATATTTAATGTTATGTTGATTTTATTTAATACAGTACTAGTCATATTGTAAGGGTGGTTGGAGTAATTAACCCTTAAGATTAGGGTGTCCTTGGTACATATGAAAGAAAATATTTTTCATCAAAAATATATTCGTAGAAAATATTTCGTTGGAAAATAAGTATTTAATGTTTGTTATGTATAAAAAAAGAATATTATCCCAAGAGCATTTTATATATAATCTAGCAAACACTATATCGGCAAAATGGTTGTTAATTAGAGAGTGAGGGTACTTTAGAGTTGATGGGATGGCCAAGGGGTGGGAATTCAAAGGAGACAATTGCTTTGGAATGTTATTATGAAACTTGTTTTCGATACTTTCTTCCTCATTTTAATATATTTTATAGATTTGCTTGACTACACATTTTTTGTCAAGCCCCGAGCCTACACCCTGGGCGGGACCGGCACCCGGAGACCATTTCTGGCCCCAAGCGAACCCTTGGCCTGGCTTTCTTAACTCAGCGGAAACCTAACCCAACAGAATAACTCAATGCAATGCATATTACAAAACAACTTAACTTATAAAATATGGCCATAAAGGCAACTCGAATCTCAAAATAGAATATTTACATATATACATATAGATGAGAGACTCAATACTAGTTGACTGACTGTCTGTCTATGAAGCCTCTAAAATACTGAGATGGAT
>JAJOOR010031386.1:0-18176 GCA_036250505.1 Solanum acaule | reverse complement strand
ATCTTTAGTCATCACATAAGTTCACATTAGCCTTTACTAGACTCTTATGTAAACATCTTACCATAATAGCTCATATGTGTTCATAAGTGAGTAACAATCCTTTCACTTTAGGAACACCTAGCAAGTCAGTAAACCTTTCACTTTTCATTACATAATAATCATGAGAACTACCTTTCAATCATATAACAATTATACCATAACATACATACATCATAGCTAATTCAAGTGTAGAGGGTTAAGGATGAGGAAATTATGTCATCAACACCACAACAACACATTAGGTATAACATCATTACAATCTAAGTAATTCACCTTTCATACTTGAGTTCAAATAAGAACTAACCTTCATATCTTCTTTCCCTTCATGGGACATTCATACTTCAATTACCAATCAGTTCATAACCAATACGTAATACAAGGTAATTCATGAAGTAATACATAATCAACATTAATATAAGCAATTGACATATTCCCTTCATAGCCTTCAAGGCTTCATTCAAAGACTCAACCCTAATTTCATAGAAATTATACATAACCTAGGGTAAAATCATCATACAAACATGAATTACATAACATCACATTCAATTCATAGCCTTCAATTAATATCCAACACAAACTAGGGTTAGAATTTGGAAAGGAAGGAGAAACATGGGTCTCATAGGGAATTCTTCAAGAAACCACCAATACAACATAAATTCATCCATTATTTTTCATATAACGTCAATCAAAGTCAATTTATAACATCAATTTCACTTTAGAAAGAAGACCCACGTTTTTGGATTGAAACTTAGAAATTGCAGATTTTGAAATTCATCTTGAAGGGGCCTCTTGGGGAAAGGAATCCCAAGAGTGATAAGCAACCATACCTTATTAACGAATTAACCACGAAAATCTAACTTGAAACCTTGGATAGTTGGTCTTCTTCTTGAAGCTCCAATCTTCTTCAATGGAGTTCTTGAGAAGAGAGGGAGAGTACAGAGAACGAGGAACTTTAGGTTTAGATCTTTGGGGTTTTGTGTTTGAGTGATAAAAGTGAGGTAAATGGACTTAAAAATCATTATATACACTTTCCCTAAAGTACCCTAAATACCCCTCACTTAGTTGGACTCTTTAATGAAGTAAAACTGATTTCTGAATTTCTGCATTTTTGTCGCGGACTTGGAGTTGTTCCCAGAAAATATTTGGAATTAAATTTTGAGACAGTAGAGTCCGCAACACGACCGCGCCGCGAACTGAATTTTTGCTCCTTGGGGGTGCAAGTCCGCGACGCGCCCTTGTTCCTTCTAAGAGCAATTTGCGGTCTGAAAGCATTTGGAATCATCCGTCGACTTTGGACTGTCATAAGTGTGCACATAGCGAGCATTATCATCATCTCCACTCTTCCAATATGTGTCTGATCAAACCAATCTTGATCTTGATCTCTCCGTCTATCCTCACAAATTATGTTCCAACCTTGATTCTCTCTCGACCTTAAAAAGCTTGAACGAGAACCCCCCTCTACTCTGGACACAAAATGAACCTCTTCCTTTAAAAATTTTCAATCATTAGAATTCACAGGTTTATAACAACCCCCCCCCCCATAACATGCTTTGTCAACAACGTTATTTGAGTCATCATCTTGGCAATGTTTTCATCATGTTCTTGATTTTTTTAACTATTTTTTGGTCAGCCCAATGATCATCTCGTGTATATCATGCATGATTAATTTTAGTCATCTCATCAAGAAATATCAAAGCCACATCAAAAGCTTTACTTATTAGACCACCTCTAATTAGTTGATCAGCTACACCCTTGTTGATTGTGTCAAGACTCCAGTAAAATTTTTGCAAGAGAACATTATCCGGGAACCCATGAGTTAGACATTGAAGTAGAAACTTTTGGAACCTCAACCATGTCACATGGATAGGTTCGCCATCAATTCACTTGAATTTTTGAAAATATTATACCTCAACTTAACCATCTACGAAGGAGGGAAAAACCTTTCATAAAACACCCCTATCAGCTCCTCTTCCGAAGTAATTGAATCCCTTGGTAGTTTGGTTAACAACTTTGTTGCTTCCCCCATTAGAGAAAAGAGAAACAAACAGAGTCAGACTGACTCTTGAGTGATGTTTTTGAAGGAGGATGGCCTCCATACATCCACGAAGTTTTGGATGTGGTCATGAGGGTCCTCATCAGCAAGTCCTCCAAAGACACCCTTCATTTGCAAAAGCTGCAATATTGTGTTGGTCACATGAAACACCGCATTGCCCTTGGAGGCAATTTAATAGCACCTGCACTTCCCAACTAATCGTCATTAACATCATGCAAATTCCTGATGTCATCATTGTTCCCAAGTTGACTTGTGTTGCTCCCATTTTGTAACACCCTGATCTGAAAGAGGGAACATCGAAGCTTTTCAACAAGTTCCAAGTGCCATCCACGATGGCCAACCATGATTCGTGGGTTGGACTACGAACAGTAGGTGGGTCCGTGGAGAGGGCCACCCAAAAACCTCCAGGTCAGGTCCACGACTGGACTTACAGAATGTAGGTGGGTCCATGGTCCATGGTGCAGGGGTCTGTGGGTCATGGACAAATTATCTGACAACAAACGATGACTGACCAGGACGGACCACAGGTCTATCCATGGTCCATCAGTCATGGTCTCGTGGTTGCGAGCTAGCAATTATTTTAGGGACTTAAGGGTTTTTTCTGGTTTTAATTAAATCAATGTGGTGTAATTTTTCCTAAACCTAGACCACATATATAAGTATTTTAAACCCTAAAATTCACTCAATTAAGTCATTCTCTCAATTCCCCAAAAGAAAACCTAAACACTCTCTCAAATATTCTTTCTCTAGAAGGTAGAAGAAGAATGAAGAGATTGAAGCTAGGTCAAGATCAAGTCTCCTAATATTTAAGCTTCTGTGGGCTTTGTGACTTAGGTATGATGGTTTTTCATCCATGGGATCCTTTCTCCCATGGAGTCCCCTATAATTCCCCAATTGTGAAGTCTAAATCCCAAATTCTAGTTAGGGGTTTCTTCCAATGTTGTGGGTTATGATGAATGTTGATCCAAATAGTTGGATTATGACTATTAATAATGATTGAATTGATAGAAATTTATGCTTTAAGGATGAAATTACATGTACCCATGCCTATCATGTGATTCTAGGGTAGAATTGATATGATTTAGGTTATTGCCATTAAGGGAAACTTTGTGGGTTAGTTATGTCCTTAAAGGATAGATGAATTGTGATTAGAATTTCTTGAGATTGAAGCATAGATGATGATCATGAGATGTTGTTCTTTGAGAGTAAAGCCTAGACTATGTGTTGTTGAATGTTGATGATATGGTGTGGAAGAGATACTTCCCACACTGAATTGCTAAGTATGATTCATTGATTGGGAAAGGTTTAATCACTTAAATGATTCTAGGTTAAAAGGATTTCTCACCTAAAATGAATCTAGACTAAAATTCTAAATGAATGATGAGGCTAGAGGCCACTAACCTTGACCTCAATATTGAAGGATATGTGGCAATTTCCCATACTCCTTAGAATTGAACAAGAGGTGATTCCCCACATTCTTATTATGATGAATGAACATGGAGGAGAGTACCCATGATCCTTATGAAATGATGTGGAGGCGAGTACCATGTCATATGATGTGTTTGTGGAGGTGAGTACCCATGATCTTAAACTAAGTAAGGCAAGAGGCGAATACCCATTAGCCTTTATAAGCTAGGCATTGAGGCAAATCCCCATGTCTTTAAAAGTAAGTATGAATAATGTGATTATGTTATGAAGATGATTAACTAGGACAGCTGTTAGATATGTCTTCCATGAAGTAAGCTTGACTAGAGGCGGATGACCTAAGTCTTGGCCAAGGATGAGTGAGGTTACTTAAAGAAGTATTCCTCTTTCATTATGATGCTTATTATGTCTTGATTATGTTTATGCCTTATGTCTTAGGTTGACTAATGCTTGTGTTATGTCGTTTATGATAGTCATCATATTTAGTACATTTTTGTACTAACAAATACTCTTGCCTACATTCTTATCAAATGTAGGGTCCGGTGACATTGATTCTCATACTCGTGGCTGGGTTCACAGTTGCTCAAGGAAGTGAGGATTTGGTGAGTCCTCACAGAATTCGAGGATGGAACCACCCCTTTTCGTTTATGTCTTTCTTTTCATGTTGTAGTATTGTATGGGCTGCGTCCTAAGATTTTATCTCTACGTTAGATGGTTTGAGAAAATTATGTTAGACTTGCGCTTGTTTTTATAAAATACTTTTATTGTGTTGAAAATGTTCTAAATTTCTGCACCATTTCTATTACTTTATATTATGATATTCTAAGTGGCTTGTATGAGGCCTCTCAGGGTCTTATGCTCCGGCAGTGTTTATGTATTTCATAAATAGGGTGCTTAGACAAATTCCTTGACATGTTCATAATTGTGTTCTTAGATGATAGTTTGATCTATTCGAGAAGTGAGAATGAGCACATTGATCATTTGAGAATGGTATTACAAATTCTCAAGGACCAACAATTCTTTGCAAAGTTTAGCAAGTGTGACTTTTTGTTAAGGTATGTATCCTTCTTAGGCCATATTATTTCGCTCAAGGGTATTGATGTGGATCCTATTAAGACTGATGCGGTCAAGAGTTGGCCTAGACCTCTATCACCGACATATATTAGAAGTTTCTTGGGTTTGGCCGGTTATTATAGAAGATTTGTTGAGGGGTTTTCCTCCATTTCTTCTCCATTGATGGCTTTGATTCGAAAGAAGGCCAAGTTTATATTGTCGGATGCTTGTGAGAAAAGTTTCCAAGAGTTGAAGGATAGACTTACTTCCGCTCCGGTTTTGACCTTACTAGAAGAAACAAATGGCATTGTGGTATATTGTGACGCCTTTAGAGTGGGGTTAGGATGTGTGCTTATGTAAAATGGTAAGGTGATTGCCTATTCTTAAATGAAACTAAAAGTTCATGAGAAGAACTATCCTACCCATGACCTTGAATTAGCGGCGGTGGTATTTGCCTTAAAGATTTGGAGGCATTATTTGTATAGGGTCCATGTTGATGTTTTCACTGATCATAAAGGTTTAGAATATGTGCTTACCCAAAAAGACTAGAATCTTCGCCAAAAAAGGTGGATCGAATTGTTAAAGGACTATGATATGAGTGTCTTATATGACCCTGGTAAGGAGAATGTGGTGGCAAATACTTTTAGTTGACTATCAATGAGTAGTGTTTCACATGTATATGATGATAGAAAAGAGTTGGCTCAAGATGTCCATAGATTAGCCTGATTGGGTGTTCGTTTGGTAGACTCTGCCAGGGGTGGGGTCATGGTTCATAAAGGGTCAGAATCATCTTTTGTAGCCGATGTTAAAGAAAGCCAATGTCTTGATTTGACTTTGTTAGAATTGAAAGAGGCGGTACTTAGAATGTCCGTTGAGGCTTTCTCCCAAAGTGGAGATGGTGTCCTTAGATATCAAGGTCAGTTATGTGTTCCAATTGTTGATGACTTGAGGGAACAAATCTTGATTGAAGCCCATAGTTCTCAGTATTCTATTTACCCGGGAGCCACCAAGATTTATCGTGAATTGCGGAAGGTCTATTGGTGGAATGGGATGAAGAAGGATATTGTGGGATTTGTGGCCAAATGTTCAAATTGCCAATAAGTGAAGGCTGAGCATCAGAAAATGGGAGGTTTACCCAAGACATTAGCATTCCTACTTGGAAGTGGGAAGATTTGAATATGGACTTCATAGTAGGGTTTCCACAAACTGGACACCAATATGATTCTATTTGGGTTATAGTAAACCGAATGACAAAGTCGGCCCATTTTATTCATCAAGGTTTCCTACTTGGCAGAAGATTATGCTAAGTTGTATTTGAGAGAGATGGTGACATTGCATGGAGTGCCCTTGTCCATTATCTCCGATAGAGCTACTCAGCTTTGGGAGTCTTTCCAAAAGGGTCTTTGCACTAAGGTTAAGCTTAGCACATCTTATCATCCACAAACCGATGGGCAAGCGGAGCGTACTATCAAAACTTTGGAAGATATGTTATGGGCTTGCGTGATTCATTTCAAGGGAAATTGGGATGACCATTTGCCTTTGATTGAATTTACCTATAACAATAGATACCATTCTAGTATTGGTATGGCTACATTTGAGGCTCTTTATGGTAGGAGATGTAAATCTCCTATAGGATGGTTTGAGGTGGGTGAGGTTGGTGTGATAGGACCCGATTTAGTTCATGAAGCTATTGAAAAAGTTTGACTCATTATATAGAGGTTGAGAACGAGCCAAAGTCGACAAAAGTGTTATGCCGATGTTAGAAGGAGAGACATGGAATTTGATGTGCTTGATTGGGTTTATTTGAAAATCTTACCCATGAAGGGTGTAATGAGGTTTGGTAAGAAAGGGAAACTTAGTCCCCATTTTGTAGGCCCATATTAAATTTTGAGGCGTGTCGGTAAGGTTGCATATGAGCTTGATTTGCCAAATGAGTTGGCGTCGGTGCATCCGATTTTTCTGTGTGGGGTAGACACTGGATACCATGTTATAGCTCACGTGGTCTCAATTTTGGTTAAGGCTAATTCTCCACAAGTAAGAATGAACTAAGGTTACTTCAAGAAGTATCGCATATGCGTTCAAAGTTTTTTTAAGAAGAAGTTAGCTTGCATTGACCATGATTTATGACTTATGTTTTACAACTGTTTCATATTATATTTTAGCTTGTTCAATTGCACGTCATGAAATGAAATGTCCTTTTTTAGCTTGTTTTAAATGTTTTATGCATGGCTATCATACTTTGTACATTGTTTTGTACTAACACATACTCTTGCCTACATTTTTCGCAAATATAGGGTCCAACAGACAGGTTTCTGAGTCTCGTGGCTAGTTGTTGAGTTCGTGATTTTCCCGAGCTTTTGTGAGTCCTCATGCTTCGAGGACGGAGTTATTGTTTTAGTTTTTTTCTTGTACTTCTCTTTTGGATATGATGTATGGGCTAGGCCCAATTCCATTCGATTGTACTAAATGGTTATGTTGAGACATGAGTTTAGACTTCCGCTTTTTGTTTTATAAAATGTTTTGGACTTTGAACTATTTTTACTCTTATTGTTAATTTCTTATGTTATGAGAGCTAAGTGGCTTGTATGGAGTCCTTCGGGGTTCTATATGCCATGTCACATCTAGGGGTACCCCTGGGTCGTGACATTTGGCGAGATGAAGGACCACTCGGTGAGTCGCCCAGTGGCCTTGGCGATCCTCATGAGCCTTGCTTTTCTTCAACTGATTCAATTTTTCTACTCTCTTTTGCCCAATAATGTCCTTGCCTTCTTCTTTTGTCTTCCTAGCTGAAAATCAACACATAAGCATCAATTTAGAGCACAAAATAGGGAATGTGGACACTAAAACTATGATTATAAAGCACTAAATGAGTCAAAATTCCACACTCATCAAAATAGTGAGAACTACGGGCTTCTGACAAGATCTGTTCCCTCAAGCCATCAACATTAGGAATACACAAATGACCTTGATATCTAAGTACACTATCTCCCCCATGGAAGAAATCCTCTATGCACTTTTTAAGCACTGCTTCCTTCAATTCAACCGAAATTGGATTAAGACCTTGCTTGGTTTTCACATCCGCCACAAAAGACAATTCGGAACCATTGCGGACTATAACACCACTCTTGGTAGAGTCCACTAACTGAACATCCAACCGGACCAACCTATGAATATGTCGCACCAAGTCATTCTTATCTTGTTCCATATGAGCAGCACTACCCATAGATAACCGAGTAAGAGCATCTGCCACGACATTCGCTTTACCGGGGTGATAAAGAAAATTCACATCATAATCTTTCAATAACTCAAGCCACCTTCTTTGGCAAAGATTTAAATCCTTCAGATTAAAAACATATTGTAAACTCTTTTGGTCGGTAAAAACATCCACATGAAAACCATACAAATAGTGCCTCCAAATCATTAAGGCAAAAACAACAACCGCTAGTTCAAGGTCATGGGTGGGATAATTCTTTTCATGAACTTTAAGTTGCCTTGAAGCATAGGCAATAGCTTCTGATAATTTTGCATAATTACACATCATATCCCAATTCTTGAGGCATCACAATAAACAATAAAACCATCAGTCCCTTCTAGTAAGGTCAACACCGGAGTGGAAGTCAATCTATCCTCCAATTCCGGAAAGCTCTTCTCACATGCTTCAGACCATATGAACTTAGCCTCATTTTTAGTCAATGTTGTCAATGGAGAGGCAATCAAAGAGAACCCCTCAACAAATCTACTATCGTAACCAACTAAATCCAAGAAACCTCTAATATCCTATAGGGATAGAGGTCAAGGACAACTCTTGACTGCATTCGTCTTCTTAGGATCTACCTCAATACCCTTGCTTGAAACAATTTTACCAAGAAAAGGTACGGATCTTAGCCAAAACTCACATTTGCAAAACTTTGCAAAGAGTTGTTGGTCCTTAAGAATTTGCAACACAATCCTCAAATGATAAATATGCTCATCCTCACTACTCGGATAGATCAATATATCACCAATGAACACAATCACAAACATGTCAAGGTATTGTCTAAACACCCTATTCATTAAATCCATAAATGCCGCCGAAGCATTAGTAAAACCAAACGACATTACCAAAAACTCATGCTGACTATACCGAGTTAGAAAATCCATCTTCGGAATGTTATCTTCTTTCACCCTCGATTGGTGATAACCCGATCGGAGGTCAATCGTGGAAAAGTAATTCGCTCCACGGAGTTGGTCAGATAAGTCATCTATCCTTGGTAGAGGATACTTATGGTTAATTTTCACCTTGTACAATTGCCGGTATTCAATACACATATGAAGTGAACCATCCTTCTTTTTAACAAAGAAAACTTGAGCACCCCATGGAGAGATACTAGATCGGATAAAACCCTGATACAACATATCTTTCAATTGTTCCTTCAATTCCTTAAGTTCTACCGGAGCCATTCGATAAGGAGGAATAGACATAGGCTACATAACTGTGAGAAGGTCAATACCGAAGTCTATTTCCTTTTCAAGAGGAATACCGGGTAACTAATTTGTGAAAACACTTTCAAAACTCATGAACAATGAGGATCGGCTCAAGAGTAGGGGTTTCAGAATCAACATCCCTTACGCTTACTAGATGGTATATGTAACCCTTAGCAATCATCCTCATAGCTTTAAGACGAGATAATTTGACCTTTAGGTTTAGAATTTCCCCCCTTCAACTCTAGGATAGGCTCATTCGGGAATTGAAACTTGACAACACGGTTTCTACAATCAATCAAAGAATACATAAGTGCAACTAATCCATACCAAGAATAACATCGAAATCTAGCATATCAAGATCTACCAAATCAACAAGAGTAACTCAATGGGACAAGGGGAAACTTTCTATAGACCCTTTTAGCCACAATAGAATAACCAACTGGAGTAGAGACAGAAAAAAGGATCTAACAACACATTAGGAAGCACATCCAACCTCATCATCACATATGACGTCCCAAAAGACAAGGTAGCACCGGGATCAAGCAAAGCATAAACATCAAGTTGAAATACTTTCAACATACTGGTAACCACTAGAGGGTTTGGACCCAAACAACTTGGACCGGATGAGGTATTAGGTTAAGACTTTCAGCTATTATCTCCCTCATTCTTAGCAACTGAAGCACAATCTCTTATCTTATTTTCCATCTTACCACAACCAAAACAAACATTGGAACCCGCTAGGCATTTACACACATGCTTTCTTCCACACTTAGCAGAAGTAGGCAATAAGGACCCACTACCATGTCCTCCTTGAGGCTTAGGGTTTGACACCCTCTCTTTGTTGAACCTAGTAGGAACATTGGAAGAAACTTGACCTGAAAACTTTTGTCGAAATCTAGGACGACCATGCCCATTAGACCTTGCATGAGAGAAGTTACCATCACCAATTTTTGCCAAATTTGCCTTAAGTTTCTCCTATTTGATCTGTTGAGCTTGAATAATGAGATGAGAAATGTCCATGTCATTAACAAGCATGGCTGTACGACACTCTTTAACCACTATTTCGGACACACCCAAAAAAAACATATCATCTTTACCCTAGGATCAGCAACCATTAGGGGAGCATATTTCGGACAATTGTGTGAACTTCAAAGCATACTTCTTCACAATTATACTTCCTTGACAAAGGTTGATGAACTCAAGAACCTTTTCCTCCTTCATCTCAAGGGGAAAGAATCTATTAAGGAAAGCAACTTTGAACTTTTCCCAAAAAAGAGGACCCGCATCTTCTGGTCTCCCTTTCTTCCATTAGTTGAACCAAATTTGTGCAACACCTTTAAGTTGATAAGCAGCCAACTCTGCCTTTTCCACCGGTGTCACTCCCATTATCATCCACACCTTGTCAACTTTATCAATCATCTACCTTAAAACCATGAAACTCCAGAGGATTTATTCTAGTGAAGTCCCTAACTCTAGATGCCACTGTACCCATATTTGGGTTTACGGGAACCTATACCTCCCTATTGGCTTGGTCCCTCATGGCTTGAGCCAATACTTAAAAAGTAACCCTAAACTCCATATTAGTCTCTTGCTCACTCAAAGGATCTACCTGAACTTGATGAACTTGGGGAGGAGCTTCTTGTTCCGCATTCTCCCTCACATTCTTTCTAGCATAAGCTCTTCGAGTAGCCATATCCGGTAGAGTATCGAATAAGGATTAGAAGAGAGAGCATATAGAGTTAAACTATAACGACTCAAAAAATGATAGGTTAAACAAGAGCCTAAACATGCGGGTTAACGTTGGGGTTAAGGGAAAGGGCTAAGTGTTTTGGGTGTAGGCCATGGTGAGGGGCCAAGGCTGCCTAAAAACTAGGCCTAGCCACTACCTACCATCTCCACGAGGGTCTTCATGACCCGTGGTGGCCACCACGAGTCGTGGTACCACTCGTGGTGGCCACCATGAGTCGTGGTGCCACTTGTGGTTTCCAAGGCAGTGTGCCCAAGATTGGTGCCAAGCCAAGGCTCCTCTTCACGAGCCACTTCACGGCTCGTGGGGTTGCCTTAGCTTGGTAGGAGTTGAGTTAAGTTGAGGAGGCTACTACCTCAAAGACCACGAGCACCACCACGAGTCATGGTGCCCCTGACGGTCCGTATAGATGGTCGTGAAGACCACTTAGACTATTGAGAGGGCAAGGCATGGAAGCCTCGCCACTGCCTCTATGACTATGACCATGACCACGACTCGTGGTATTGACGATAGATCGTGGGAGTTATCATGGACTTGCCTTAGGCCCATGAGGGCTTGGCAAGTTTGAGGGGCACACTGGTAAAGGGACCACAGGCACCACCACGAGCCATGGTGCCCTAGACGATCCGTTTAGATGGGCATCGTCCCTGACGGGGCTGCCTAAGTCGAGGAGTTTTAAGTAATTTCATATTAATTAATTAATGTGTGGGGTCGATTTTAATTATTTTATATCACTAGTATATATAGTTTTAAGTCTTAAAACAATTCATTTACTTCTTATTTCTCCAAAACCCAAATCAAATCAAAAGAGTTCCTCCTTTCAAAAAACTTTTCTCTAGAAGTTCCCAAAGAAGAAGAAGAAGTGGGAGCTAGGGTTTGTGGATTCAAGGTGTTTCTTCCTCAAATTTATTGGGGATTCACAAGAAAGGTATGGTAGTCTTCATATTTGACTTAGTTTCTTCCAAGGAGCCAATTTCGAAGATAAATTCAGGTCTCCAAAATCCCGCAAAAACCTAGAGTTTTCAATCTATGCATGGTTTCAATTCCAAACGTTTTAAAAAGGCATTTAAGTGATGAATCATGGTTTAATTGATGTTTTAATGGTGAATAAGATGATTTTACCCTATGAACCCATGTTTCCCCCAAATTCTTAAGTTGTGAATTGTGATTGGGAATTGGTTGATCATGAAAGTATGTTGAATTGTTTATGTTCATACTGAATTAGTATTTGAATCATGTTAATTCCCTTATCTATTGTAGTATCTTAGATGTTTGGGTTGTGATTGATGTATGGACTTGGAGGCAATTTCATGAAGGATCTATGAAGAATCATGATGTGAAGTATATGTGTGTGATTTCAATGAATGTATTATGATCATGTTAAGAATGGAATTGTGTTAGTATTGAAAGCTATTCCTCAATTTAACACTTATCTCGATGATGATATATGTCAAAGGTTATTCTCACATACACACACTCATGAATGATTAATGAATGAAGTTTATATGATTATGTTAATGATGAAGTACTGATTGCAAGGCTATTCTCAATTGTACTCTATTGAATGATAATGACATGTTGTGAAAGGAATTTCTCACAATATGGGATTCTTAGTTGAGAGGCTATTCTCTTCTTTGAATCTATGAGCTATCTAATGAATGAATGTTGGATTTGTGATGGATACTCATCCATGAATTGAGGCGGTGTATCTAGTAACAATCTATTATCCCATAATAATGAATTCTAAGTACTTCATGGGGAATAATTCTAAGCACCGAGTGGATATGAATTGAGATGGATGCTCATACGGGATTTGAGGCAGGGTATCTAGTAACAATCTCTTGAGACGGATGCTCATCCGTGAGTTGAGGTAGGGTATCTAGTAATAATCTCCCTATCCCATAACTATTTGCCCACATAGGTCTAGCTAGTGGATCCACTAAAGCTTAAATATAATGGTCCTACCTTAGGCAAGTAGGAATCCTTTATTCGGTGAGGGTGACACCGGGATTCCATGAATTGCTCACATGGTCTATGTCAGTTAAGGCTTACCCCCACAAAGAATGTTAATGAACTATGACTTCTCATGAATGCACTACTTAGTGTGGGTGGTAGTATGGGATGCCATCCATGGTTGCACAAGTACGTTTTGACAGGGGTTATGGTGTGTTCCTCTAATATCTTAATGGCTAATGAATGAATGTGCTGTTAATGAAGCTAAAGAAGAATGTTGACTATAATGCTTAATGTGATGATGCATGCTTTACTTGGTTTGTATTGTGTGTTACTTTCTTGGTATACCTTATGAAATGTTTATGTCTCTTATGTATGAGTATTGTGTAAAGGTGGAAAGGATGAATGGTAATTCACTTTTGGTGGCCTTGATGTGGTACTTAGTGTGGATGGTGGTATGGGACGCTATTCTTACATTGCACATAATATAGCTTGGGGTTGCTTGAGGTGAAACCTTACTGTAATGAAATGTCTTATATGGTTGATTATGTTCTAATTGTGCTAACCCATATTCTTCTATTTACTACAAGTGTAGGTTCCGACAAGTGAGTTGCCATCTGTCTAGTTCAAGAGCTTTGATTGACTTCTTCCAAGGCTATTGGTGTGTCCTCATATGTATGAGGACACATGCTCTATTGATATTTCTTTCTTTCATGTAATAGATATTTTAGAATTTCTATTGTAAAGGGTCGTGACCCTACTTTTGTTTCAAGATGTTGTTTTAGATGGCCATGTGAGACAATAGACTTCTGCTGTTTTAAATGGTTTTTATATTGTATGGATTTAAAGAAAGGTTTTAATTCAGTACCATTTTCCTTGTATCGAACGTTATGAGGGTTGTGAGGCTTGTATGAGACTTTTTGGAGTCTTGTACATCGTGTCGCTTCTGGGGTATACGCTCGGGTCAGGACAAACATGATATCAGAGCATAAGGTTTTGGGAATGGTTTTTAGGATTGATTTCTCACAAGCCACGTCTAGTAGAGTCTTGTTCATCAGTGTGAGTCGCGAAACGTCTATGAGTGAGAGGCTATAGGATCTTAGGAAGCTACACTTCTTTCATTATTCTTTAAGTTGTGCCATAGAGTTAGATCTATAAGTGTCCTTTTCCTAACCCTTTTCTTGTGTTTATTGGATATAAATACAAGGGCGAACCTAAGAAGGATGGAAGAGGAGAATCTGAATGAGGGAGTTCCTACCCCAAGGTCTTCAAGTAACCAAGCCCCTCAAGGCAATCAAGTTCCGGTGGATCCCCAGGCCATGACCAATAAAGGCATTATGTCGGCTTTTCTAAGCTTAGCCCAAGCCATGACGGCCCAAGTTAATAGGGATGTTCGACCTCAAGTGAATACTAATTAGAGTACTATGGTTTCAAGATTGAGGGATTTTTCTAGGATGAACCCCTCTGAGTTTCTATGTTCCAAAGTTGAAGAAGATCCCCAAAGGTTTGTTGATGAGGTTTGCAAGATACTTAGTGCTATGCGGGTGTCTTTAGAGGAGAAGGCGGATCTAGCCGCCTACCAACTAAGAGATGTAGCTCAAATTTGGTATGAATAATAGAAGGGTGAAAGGCCAAGTGGAGCGGGTCCCATAAATTGGGAGGTGCTCAAAGAAGTATTCCTTGATATGTTTTTCCCCTTAGAGTTGAGGGAACAAAAGTTGGTAGAGTTCGTGAACCTTCATCAAGGGGCTATGAGTGTGAAGGAGTATTCTCTTAAGTTCACCCAACTATCCAAATATGCTCCAACCTTAGTGTCGAATTCGAGGGTTAGAATGAATAAGTTTGTGATGGGAGTGTCCGGTTTGGTTGAGGAAGCATGTCGTACGACAATGCTCCATCATGACATATATATTTCAAGGCTCATGGTATATGCTCAACAAATCGAGGAGATGAAACTTATGAAAATGAATAAGGAGGAAAAAAGAGCTAGGCATGATGAACAAGGTCAACGAAGGTCCAAAAAGAGGTTCTACAACCAAGATTCCCCAATGATCAACAAGGATAGGGTGTCTAACCCTAATTCTCAAGGAGGAAGTGGAGGTGGTTCTTCTTTTGAAATATCTATATGTGCCAAGTGTGGGAAGCAACATTTGGGTAAGTGCCTTGACGGCATAGATGGTTGCTTTGGGTGTGGAAAGATGGGTCATAAGATGAGATATTGCCCAACACTCTCGGCAAAAGTAAGAGATGCCAATCAAGCTTCTAGTGACGGTACAATTCCTATCCCTCCAAATTATGGCCGTTTCTATGCACTTCAAGCCAAAGAGGGAAAAGGAGCTCTTCCGAATGAAGGCACCGGTATGTGATAGTTCCTTATAGTTGGGAATGTCTTGTTAAGTTCCATATGTTATTTTCATAGTAGCCTTAGTTAGGACTCCTAAGGGGGAGATGGTATGTTGAATTGTAAGGTGGTTGAGAATTTTGATATCCTTATCACTTTCTTCTATTCCTATTCAAGCTTGAGACCAAGAGTTTATTGTAGCTTGTTTCATGTGTTGGAGTCATGTGTGATTTACAAGCAAGGTATGGTAGTCTTCATCCTTGACTTAGTTTCTTTTAAAGAGCCAATTTTAAAGATGATTTCAAGTCTCCAAAATCCCCCAAAAACCTAGGGTTTTCAATTTATGCATGGGTTCAATTCCAAACGTTTTCAAAAAGAGTTTAAGTGATTAATCATGCTTAATTGATATTTTAATGGTGAATTAAGATGATTTTATGTCACGACCCGAGAGCTCCCCCTAGTCGTAACACGACGTACTTGACCCCAAAGGGGTCGAATACAAGCCCTTAGCATTATAATATCATAAGATCATAGAAAAGTAGGGAGAATTTAAAACTTTCTTTAAAGCATAATACCAAAAACATTCCATAAAAGTGGAAGTCTTTCTAACATCTTTGTCTCAAACCATCTATGAATAACATGAATAAAGGTCTTGGGACGCAGCCCACAAAAAGTCTAAAACATAAGAAAAGACATAAATGAAACATAAGGGGTTTGTCCTCGATGCAATGAGGACTCACCAATCTTCAATCTTCTTGCACTTAGGAACCTAGACTCCAAGCAACTCAATCTCCTAACACCCTACATTTGATTAGAATGTAGGCAATATGCGTTAGTACAAATTGTACCAAGTATGAAAGCTAGCACAACATCACAAAGTATCTCAAATGTTTAGTCAACATAAGACATAAGCATAAGAGACAATAAAATAACTATATCATAAATTCCAACATAAGCATTATATTACAGCAAGTTAACATAAGACATTCATAATCGCATACTTCAACCAAAAATCCTTCATACTCAAGAGAACTACTTCACAAGCCACCTCAAAGTATACCTTGTGCAATGCAAAGATAGCATCCCATAATACTATCCAAGCTAAGTACCTCTCTTTGGTCATTCTTGGTCATAGCCACTTTCATAGTCAAGACCTAGGTTTTCATGTCATAAGAATACTATACCCCTAAGTAACCTCAAGGTACACTTGTGCAATGCATGTGGGGCATCCCATAATACCACACACACTAAGCATATCCTTAAGGTCACCATATTCATATTCATCATTTCTAAGTGTCACTATTGACCTACTTTCATATTGACAAGGAACTATCATCTTAAGTCAATTCATATAATGGAAGGCACTATAGAAACATTCCAAGGTAGGCATACATCACATAAGAGGTCACTTCATATGTAGCTTCAAGACATACTTGTGCCATGCATGAATGGCATCCCATACTACCACTCAGACTAAGTACTCCTTTAGGCTAGCTTACTCCATGCAAACTATCTTTCCTTCTAGTCTATCAAAGAATAGCAAACTACCATGCTAGACCTAACTACCATGGAAAACATACTATCATACAATCCAAGCTATCAAAGGAAGGATACAAGTACCAACCTAGCCACCATGCAACCATTCAATAGGATGCAAGCTATCCTGAAGGGAGTATGAATCCTCAACCATAAGCTATCCTTAGGAGAGTATGGTGTCTCAATTCTAGGCTACCATGAAATGGTCTTGGCCTAACCAAGTCAAGCTACCATGAAGAGCATTCTAACCATGCTAGTTCAAGCTACCCATAGGGGAGCATAGATCCTCAATCCTAGGCTACCATGCTTATACTAATGCAAGCTACCATGAAAAGCACCCTATCAATGCTAATTCAAACTAACCATAAGAGAGCTTAATTCCTCAATCCCAAGCTACAATGAGATCTACCATCCCAAGCTACATAATTCAACTATCCATGAAGGAATCATAAGACTCAACCTAAAGCTATTCTATTCTAACAAACATGATTCATTTTAGGTGATTAACCTTTCACATTCTACATATATGCAAGATTTATCATCATAATATACTCACTCTTTAAACCCTAGTGATCAACTTTATGACATCAAGCCCTACATTCAAGCATTACTCCATAAGCATCATACTAATCTGGATCATAATACATACTAGTCACAAGCCTTAGGCATTGCTAATTCTAAGCATAATTCATCAAAGTCTCAAATCTAGCCATTTCGATTCATATTCTATCATTCATACATACGTCTAGTTCATTTCATGATTTCATATTACTAATCTTGAATAAGTCCCATTCATGACAACAATTCAAAAGAATCTAGCAAGAATCATCAATTCCTCATCATAAGACACAAACCCACATACTTTGAAAATTAGGGTTAAACAAGGAATTCACATAAATTCTTCATAATATCATGAATCAACACTACAATAATCATATATGAGTAGTATCCAACACTTTGGAATCATACCCACCTAAAACCAACCTATACATTGAAAGTAACCCTAGCTTAGATTGGGGTTCTTCTTTACAAATCTTGGGGGTTTCTAGGGGACTCTATGGATGGGCATTTTTCGGTGCGGAATTGGTAGTTGATGAATTCATAGAAGTAGTAATGTGATAGGTGGTAGTGTGGTAGGTGAGTAATTTATTTTAAATGTTTTATTATAATATTCTCTTACTAAGTGTCTTAATCTTATACCATTTTTCGGGGTTCCGGAATTCATGGTAAAATGTAATAATATTTATCGTAGTATTTTTCCGATAGTTGTTTTAATCTGAATATTTCATTAATATTATTTATAATATATTCTAGATATAACATATCTTGGGTTCTTCGGTATATATATAAATTTTCCTCCATTAATTGTTCTTCTAGTTTTATATCTTCCATAGATTCTATCCAGTATTGTAAATATTCGTAGTTCATTTTAATCTGAATTTATTTCTAAATCGTACCATTCTATTCTTTCATTATCCAAATATAGATCTTGCAAATCTATTTCATACCATTCTTGATTTAATATATCTTCTAATTCGTTATCTTCAAATATTTTTTCCCATATT
>JAJOOR010031385.1:0-18076 GCA_036250505.1 Solanum acaule | reverse complement strand
GACCAAAGAACATATAAACATCATAGACATTGACCAGGGAGTACAAAATGGAAGTTGATAGTGAAACGATAAGAATAAAAGTAGTAGTCCAAAACATTTTACCATGATGAAGCTCCGTCATTGCAAAGCATCCCGGGTAGTCCACATTGTCTATACCGTCAAAGTATTTGTCTCTGTGCTTTTTAGTTCCCAAGTTGATAACAGAACCTCCCCATAGACTGTATTGAAAGTCCAATCCGTTAAGAATTCGCTATTACCTCTATTAATGAGAAACTCAAAACATAAGATACCATCATAGTTGCTATAGCAATCGAGATTCAGGAAAAGATGCAACTAGAACAGAAAATACACCATGTTGAATCATACAGTAACAAAGGGGGGATTAGAAAAGAAGACCCTATGGTATGTAAGTTTTACTAGGGTACTCTTGATCACCAACAACCTTAAGGTTTGGAAATGATGCATTCTGAGAAACATCAAATTCTAGCTTATGCATACTTGCATAGATGATAAGTTGGCAATTAGGTGCAACATGGCCATAAGTTATACTAGGAACTTAAATCATTTGTACATAATAGCAATAAAGAAGGAAACACTATAGTTGATCTGATCCGGATTAGATCTGAGATATGGTATACTAAAGTGGAGCGGCAACATTGTCTGTGCCTTATACTGAAGATCTTTCCTCAATAAACATCAAATAGCAATCAAGGTCTTGACTAGAATCCTATGAAATATCTTCTCTGAGAATATACGAATCCGATTGGTCCATACAATCTTATTCAAAAGGAAGCTTTTCTATCTTGTTTCTATGCATGCTCTTGAACTCAAATAAAGCTATAGAACCCCAAAAGGATCTACAGAAACTTCATCAAATGCATTCTGCAAGGAAGAAAACATTTTGCATAATGGCATATTTCTGGATCCTATTGGTCCTTGTAAATGATCTTATTATATAATCAGCACAAAATAAATGATTTTTCACATAGCATCAAACTGTTTCATACCAACTACACCTAAGTGGCTAAATTCCACAGACCTCTAAATCCTCCCCGAAAAAGAGAAACTATAAAAACAAAACAGAGGCTAGCTAAAACCCAAAATCAGCAATATGAATACGTATTAATATTTCAAATTACATATATAAATACCAGTGCTACTCTAAACTCAAATTACAGATATAACTGTTACTCCGGGCATCAACAATGAAAACAACAACAACATACCCACCAGTGTGATTCCAGAAGAAAAATGTTTTCACAAACAAATTTGACCTCAATAGTGAAAATATGTCAAAATTAAAGTCAAGGCGGTGAGGAGAATTTATTTTTTTACCTGTACTGAACACCCATTTTGATGCCAAGTGACATGTCAACGCTTCCCACAGCTTCAGCAATCGCAAAATACTTAGCCGGATCGCCAACCACATACCTAAATGGCCTAATCCCACCTTCCCTTACCAAACCCACAAGCTGTTTCATGCACAATTCCCTATGTTCATCTTTCGATATCTCAATCGGTGTTTGAAGTTCCGGTCTTGAATTAAAGTAAGCAAATACTTCTTCCTGTATATCCCTATGCTTCCCTCTCATGTACTCCGACAGCGTCTCCATGCTCACGTTAATCGCCTTCATCTTCCCTGCGCATCTTAGCAGCTCCAATTCCTGAACCGGGGTGTCCTGAACCGGGTTCAAATGCAACGTCAGCAGATTGATTCGCCGGTTCACCACTTCCGCCGTTTCTTCACTGTTTTGGAGACACTTTGAGCTGATCTTTTGAAGCTCCATGGAATCTTGAAACGAAAACGATAAATCAGTAAATGTATAGATACAGAGTTGTGTATGTATAGGTAGAGAGAGAAAGAAGACGTGTTATGGTTATGGAGGTTCGGAAATGGAAATGTTGAGAGGAGGTTAGGAGAAGAATTGAAATAGTTTATACGGAACGTTAGTGTGACGTGGAGTCACGAATGGCATGCCACGTGGAGTTATGTCATTGGAGGAAAAGTGAGGTAAGTTGATATATTTTGCGCGCCTTTCGATGTAGATCAAGATAGGGATGGGTGAATCATGAATTGGGGATTTGGATGAGATTGGTCATCAATCAAGACTAATATTTTTTTTGCCATTTTTTCTTGGAAAATTTGTTTTATTTTTTTATTTGAAAAGGAGAAACTCTTTGTTTTTCATTATTGGGTTTGAATATTTATCCAATATTAGATTAATAGCTTAGCTTACTTGTAGTAAAGGACTTTTTGTTTTGACTTTAAATAATATGCAAGTTCGGCAATACGCTAAATTATTCGGCGATTCTATGAATTGATAGGTGTTACTATTATAGTCATTTTGGATATGTCTTAGTAAAACAATCATAACTTTATGTTTCAAACTCGAATTAATGAACAATTGATGGTGTTGAAAAGAAGACTCATAGACATTTAATTTGATAGGTTATGAGTTACCTAACTCTTCATATTCTATGAGATATGGTCGTTTGAGTTGACTCTTTCATCATCTCATGATAAAACTTAATTGATAGAGAAACTTTGAACTCGACTTAGTGCTAGATGTTCCTTATGACTCTTATTCACATCTAATACACTTACAACACTAGGAATTGATCTTAACACATGTATAAATTAGAAATCATCGAAATTGGATTTATATGCATATGGAAAATGATTCGAACCTTTTCTAAAAGTTACGGATGTTACAACAAGCATCTAGGATACTAGGTAGGATTGTTGACGGTAAATTTATACTTATATGTAGTAGTTTCTTACAAAGTTTAATAACATATTTTTAATTTATTGAAAGTCTTACGGAAAATACTTCTTTATGAATATTATAGGAAATTTTCATAATATAAAATTAGGAGCACAAAAACTGACAAAAATTTAATCCAAAGAAAACTTAGCAATAAAATTTAAGAAGAAGCATAATTTCTTTTGGCATGTTCTCACTTATCTTTTTCAATAGGAAAAGACTATATTTATAGATCAAAAAAATCACTTCACCTTCTAATGCGTTGAGACCAATGGATTATAATCCAAAAATGGTAAAGAATTGATGACTCATTATCATCATGAAGAATAAAGTCTTATGTCATAATTGTAATAGAGCCATTAATAATTTATTTGGAGTAATAACTAATTAAGGCTATTTGAGGAATAAATAATTTAGGACATAAAATAATATTCTCTTTCAAATAAAATAAGAGATATAATAATTCTTTATATATATATATATATTATTTTTTCTAACATAATTATCTTTTTGAGTGTGCATTATATCTCCACTGACAATAGAAAATTTGTTAATGTAATTTTGGACGATCATGTTCTTGAGGCAAGCATGAAAATAACATGAGTTGGTATCCCTAATTTCTACCATTATTGAACCCTGAAGTTTGTCTTGGAGATAAAGTGAATAAGAAAGGATGAATGAGTCAACAAAATACTTCTCTATTTCTCCCTAAAAATAAATTGTGCAAACACATCATTCTTGTTTTGAGTTATTGAGATGCGTAATATAATGTGCGTTCATATGTGATGCCACTATTTGATCAATTTGATGTTACACTAAAATTCTTTATTATTTCTTGCTTTGTATTTTTTATGATCATTTATTATTAATTTGTATAGTACTTCATACTCCGATCCCCTGTCCAACAATACTTATTGATTTTGCAAGAAACTATAAATAAAATGGTTATTTTACTATATCACCCTTTGAATATAATAAATACAATGTCTTGAAAAATGTAAAAGGGAAATGACAATAATTAATGATAAGAGTAAATTAAGAATTTAGTGTAAAATTATCCATTGATTTCATAAAGTGGACAAGTATTGTTGGACATCCAAAAATAATATAGTGGACAACTATTGTTGGACGGAAGGAATATTTATTATCTATTATAGCAGGTATTTTACAATATTATATCATAACTATAATAGATGATTGACCCATTTTTTGAGATTATAAATTAAATATTTATTTATAAATATCTTTTAAATGATATAAATTTAGGGGTGTGCATCGATTGGTTCGGTTCAGTTTATTAGTTTTAAAATATTTTAAACCAATAACCAAATCAATAAGATATTTTTTATCCGTTTTTGGTTTATCGGTTTTGGTCCTTAATGGTTCAGTTTTCGGTTTAACCAATAAGAAAATACTTATAAAATAAATATATGACTTTTCTAATAAATTTGAAGCGAAAACACAATAATGTAACTTTACAAATGCTCTTAAAATAGAAACAATAATAACAAACATAAAAAGAACTATACAAGCGTAACACAAAGAGAAATTAAGAGGAATAGGGTTCTTATTTTAGATTTTAACATTTATTATAATGTGAAATTGTGATCTCGAAGTCACTGTGAAGTGTGAATTGAAGGCTAAAGGACAAAGATAGTAACAATTAAGGTATTGAGATTAATATATAATATTTATGTACAAGTAAAAGTAGTAATTTACTAGTCTATCTTAATGGGTTATCGGTTTACCGAATAACCCAATATTAAAAATCAATACCGAACTGATAACCCAATATTTTTTTTATAAAACCATTAAAAACCCGTTAATCTAATAACCCAATAACAATAAACCAATAACACTTTTATCGGTTCGGTTTTTACACACCCCTAAATATAATAGTATAAAAAAAATATATTAAGAATTTATATTAATTAAACTCTCAATTAAGTAGTTTAAAACATATATGAATTGTTTCTTTTACCTATGAGGTTACAAGTTTGAATTGAGTGATCATTTTGGTGATAAAATTTTAATTTTATTTTCTTCTAAAAAAATAGTAAACTAAAATTATTTATTTACTAATGAGGTGTTTTTTATACAATTCATATTGCTAAAAGAAATAGTAAAATTAAAAATTAAAATTAAAATTCATTGGTGGATTTCTAACACTAAGGAGGCTCTATAAGGTGTTTTTATACAATTCATATTGTTGCATATCGTGTTTCTGAATACACTAACAACATTATTGCTAAGTTTCCTTAATCATTTACACAGATTGTAAAGGTTTATTTACCATTCAATTTAATATTTTTTTTGTATAAAAGACTGGCAAACTGAATTTTATTTTAATAAATAAAAAATTGACTTAATCAACAAAGAATTTCAAAGAGTTGATCACTCAATTTAGTTTCATTGGTGATAAAAAGATTAAACTTCAAAAAGCATGAAATCAGGACTATTTTGGATTAAACTTTAAAACACAAATTTAAAATAACTTATTCTGAATTTAAAAAATAGCCCATTTCATTAGGTGCATACTGAAGGAATAGACTTAGAAATTGATAAATACTACTGAAAAATCAAAATTTGAAGAACTAACGTAAAATTGACATATTTTTTACCCAATATATTGTTTAGCAATTTTAGCCTAAGAATAATGGCATATTATATTCAATATTGTATTCAGTCCTTAAAATCATACTGAGTAAAATATTTTTTCCTGAAGTTGTATTAAACGTACTTAAAAATTAATAGGACACACGTTTATTTTTATTTCATCTTATGACAGTTTGTATACAAATGAAATGACAAGTAACAATTAACAAGTGTGCCACCAGACACATTGTCAATACCTTATTACTATTATTATAATATGTTTTTTTAGAGAATAAACAGTATAACAATTAAATATCAAGATAATGTATTGTAGCTAATCAAAAATAATTTATCAGTACATAAGTGCAACAATTCACCTTAAAGAGGTCTCTTACTGTATTTATATTATTCAACTATGACCAAATACATTGTAAATATTGTGCGATATATTTATTGTATTTTGATATACATAATTAATACTCATATGATTAAACTAATAAATCATTGCGTATATAATAAATTTCGCTCATCTCCCTTGCCCCTCTTCACCACTCTTCTATGTATATGTATATGGTATCTCAGATACATGCGAATCACACCAGATACATACAAATATATGTATCTAATGTGATTCACATGTATTTGGGACACATAACGAAATCTTGCCCGCTTCCCTTCATATTTTAGTATATCTGGTAGCAAAAAACATGTTTCTAAATGTATATTCCTCATAATGTATGATAAAAAACTCTTAATTAATGGTAAAACACGTAATATTTTAAAAAAATAGTCAATAATAGAATATATGATAATGAAGTATGTCTAATTATGTAGTTTATCTATAAATATATAATGCAAACATTACAAAGTAAGACTATTTTATGCCAATTAAGTCTGTAATATAAGGATAAACTACCTTATTAGACATACATCACTACCATGTATACTAATTTTACATCGACTATCAAACAATTACATATATTACTACTTTTAGTATTTTATACCTTATACTATTGAAGATACAATTAGATACTCATCCCTTAAAATAAGGATTGATTAATTATCTTTCTATTTAAATTCCACAATTAACATTTTAATAACATTCAAATATTTTTCTCTCTTATCAACTTCCCTCAATCTCCAACCTTATCAGCATCTCTCCCTCCACTAATAAGCGAATAATCAACCATTTTACTCCTAAGAATCAAGTATAGTTCATATATTTTACTGCAAAGAGGATGACTTTAATGGAAATTTATGCTATGTCTTAGTTGTTTATTTGTATTTTTTTCTTGCCAAATTATAGTCATGGTTTCTCTCTAACAGTTCCCTTCTCCAGTTGACTCAAATTTCATCTCCGATACTTGAGGGCCTTCTTCAAATCTTCATTAGTAGGAGGGACGAAAAAGTGGAAATTTCGATGGATCTGACGGATGTCCGTCGGATCTAAGCACAATGAGCAACATATGATACGATAGATACTCTACCATCATATGCATAACAAGCAACATATTATACGACATATACTAAACATCTATGAGAAAACAATTTCAGATGCTAAAAAAAAGGAAGAATTTTGAATTTTTCTATCTTTTTTGGATTAATAATACTACAAATACTTGCAGTTGTGATTTGTTCCTAAATTCATGTGTTTAAGTTATTTTCCATATATAGATACACATAATTAGATGTATATGCTTACTATGTATTCGAGATACATGTTTTTGGATATAACGTATGAAATTGATATTTGATACATCAAATTAATGCTAGATACATAAAATTAATACAATATACATATAACAAATACACAAAATTAATACTAAACAATTCTATTAATGAATTTATTATTTCAAAGAATAAGAAAATGAAATTAATTAAACATAGATACACTCCTTGATTTCCGCCTTATATTAAGAAATTTGATTAATTTAAATTTTCAGAATTAATAAATCCTCAATTACTCCTCTAATTAAGGAAATAAGTTACAACCAATTAATTTAAACAAATAAAATATGTATCTCGGTTTAAAAATTTGACAAATACACATATCTCGTGGATTCAGAGTCATGTATTCTAAGCAAGAAATATGATAAATAAGTCATATTTGAAACTATCGAAAATCATAGCAATTAGGATATAATGTAGTGGGATTGATGTAGTTTGCCCCTAATATAATACATGTTGCCGAACTCTCAACAAATAGTGGTAAGTTAGGTCCATTTTATGCTATGAATTCAGCCATATGATTCAATTGAATTTCCAGCCCATTTAATGGTGGGCTATACTATAATAATGGCCCAATCATTTTCCCTCCAAGTAAGAAAGTGGCGCCCATTGTTAATAGGTTTTGAACATACAAGGCGGGCCAAAAACTTAAAGACCCTTAATTTTACCAAAATTCGATTTCCCGCCCCACAAATTTGCTGAAACTTAATTTTTACTTCCACCATTTTCATTTCTGTGCAGCAAATCCACTGTAACCAAAGAGAAAAAGAACCCACCTTTATCAATGGAGATGCTTTAATATAATTCAAGATTCAATTTTTTTATTTCAACACTGTACATTGGGTTTTATCAATCTTTCTGGATTTTGTGTTAAATCCCTTTCTCAAGGTTAGTATCCAAGAACCTGATTGATGATTGGTACATTATAATTTCAATTAAAGTTTGTTAATTTTGTTCTTCTTCTGAGTTTTGTTATTTGCCCAAATTTTCTCTAGGGTTTTAATTTGTACAGTAGCTGCTGCTTCTGTGATTAGTATTGATTAGATGTGTTAAGGTTATGAAGTTTTCATTTTTATTGTTGGTCTGTATTAAATATAAGATTTTTTCATCAACTGTAGTAGATTTGAGAATTGGGTCATGGAAATTTATGTGTTTTAGGGCTAAATATTGATTTTTGTTGGTAGGGTTCATGTTGGATTAGTGATTGCAGGATGGATGAAGATAATGCTGTTGAAAGGTGTCCTAAAAGTCGTCCTGTTTTGGGAAATATAACGAATCAGCTTGGAAACAAGAGACCATTTTCTGCACTTTTGGGGAATTCAAGTCTAAAGTGTGTAGATAAGGGAAATGAAAATCTAGGGGGTAAAGTTGTTTTGGTAGATGATGGAGATAATGCAAAACGTGTTTGTGTTGGTCCTCGGCCTTGTAGCAAGATTAAGTCATCAAAGGTAGATGTTGTATCAGGGATTTCAAATATACCTAATGACAACCAGGATCCCAGTTTGTTGCGAGTTGATTCAGCTACTGCTATCTGCCAAAGTACAATCGGAGAGAACAATGATGCTTGTGGGAGTGCTATTGAAATTGTCAATGATCGGGAAATAATTCCAAAGAAAAATTCTGAAGTTATAAATGATATGGATGGTTTGGTAACTGGGGTGCCAGTGCCAGCATTGTCCGGAACTGATGACCATGATGCTGCCCGGAGTTGTGAAATTAACGAGGATAGTGAGGGCACTGAAAGTGAGGATATGTTTCCTAATGGCCCTGATGAACTTGGTCTTGATAATCTGGTTATGAGTCAGTCTGGGTTAGTAGACTTGGCAAGATTGCCAGATTCACAGGAGTCAAGAGTTAAACTTGAGACATGTACAGGAACACAAACTTGTGAGGATAATTCAGGTTTAAGTGCTAGCATTGAGTCAATCAAAGCTTGCTCTTGTACCTTTTGCACCAAAGGTAAAAATATCTCGCAGACCATTATATTGATTAATGTCCTTCTGAGCTTATATCCCGTCTTGTTTCAGTTCATATTAGTGGAGTGTTGATTTAGTTTTCTTTGTTCTGTGATAATCAGCTGCTTATATATGGTTAGACCTACATTACCAGGATACCAAGGGTCGGATAAGTGGTGAGTCAGCTTAAAAATATTTTAGTTACTTAATTAAACTTAAGATCCTTGTTCTTTTTCTCCTTGCTTCTTTTCTTTACTCAAATACTGTTTTCAAATACCTAGCCATAAAGAAGAGTCAGAGAGAAGCAAGTCTTTTAGTTGAAAGAAGTGGCAAGGGTAAAGAGCTTCAGAAGGAGGGTCCAGAAAAGAATACCGAAGCAGCAAATCTTGAGTCAAGTTTAATGGGTCACTGGAAGTCACTCTTTCAACACATGGAGCACATTTTTCAACGGGAAGCTGACCAGCTAGTAAGTTTGCTAACTGACCTGTTCAGTCTCTGAGTTGGTATAGATAATCAATTCAACTTTTACATATAATAACTGAGAGTTGTGAAGCTGTCAAGCTGATGGATGTTCTCTGTTGACCATCAAGCTGAAAGATTTTTCTTTATCAAAGTTAACTCCCATTGTTAGAGCTTTTGGTGTGGTGCATTGTATTTTTATACTAGTTGGATCATTCACGTCGAGGACACATACTTGTTCCATCAGTATGCCTTTTGATGGGAACATTGTTCATATATTAGAAGATTGTTATCTTTTAGTAATCTTCAAGTATTTGCCAAAGTTTGAAGATTTTTTTTTCATTCTCAAAAAGTAAATCTTCAAACTTTGACAAATGGGCAGAGCTAATGTTTTGCCTTTTGATGGGCACATGGTTCATAAATTAGAAGATTGTTATCTTTTAGTAATCTTCAAACATTTACGTAAGTTTGGAGGTTTTTTTTTCATTCTCAAAAAGTAATCTTCAAATTTTGACAAATGTGCAGAGCAAATGTTTTATTTAAGTTCAATATTCAATTTGAAAATCATGTTGTCTTGTTACTAATAGACAGGAAGCAGTAAGTGTCTCTTTACCTCTTTACTGAAAAATAGAACATTCCCAATCTGTCAATTGCCCACGGAGGAATGGGGGATTGACACTACTTGCAAGTTGCAACCCGACATATTAGCCATGTTGTAATTCATAGCAGTCTCTTTGTTAATTTACTGTCCTGGTGGAGTTTGTCATGACCAGTAGCCAGAGATTACTTGTTAGAACATCAATAAGCATACCAGTGTTTTGTGAGATCATGTTCTTTCCATTTCTCTGAAAACTTTGTTCTGTCAATAAATAGTGATTAGAGATGTAGTTGCACTTGTGAACTGCCAACTAGAGAGAATATTAGAAAGTCCATTCAATTAATGTTCTGTTACTTATTTTCTTTTAGTCACCACCCTGATTTATGCTTCTTAGATACATTGATATAATGAATTCAATGAAAGAAGAAAATAATTTGAAAAAAAAAAGAAAGAAGTTGTATAAATACCACATTTATAATACATGAGTATCACTTCACCATTGAATGTTTGATACACCGTTCCGTTTCTTATTCTCTGTTCTTTTGCTATTTGGCTCCATCATTTGTATATATTCATAGCCCTAAACAATTTGGTCTTGCCCTCAAAAGAAACATGCGTGCTTAAGACATGTCAATATGCCATGTTTTGGCAGTGAAGTAATAAAAACCTTGTCTAATTCCTGATTTTTAATTTCTTTGAACCATTGTTAATGCAATTATCAGTTGATGGAAGCTACTCCATGTTAAACTAGAGTAGTTGGTCATGATCTTGCCACATTGACCTTGTTATTCAGGCAAGCACTTAATCTGTAAATGATGCTTAGTTGCATCATGTTTACTTTCTGCACAAACACTTTCCCACTCATGCAAACCTCAATTCTCTCTCCACCCCCTCCCAGCTCAATTAAACAGCATTAGTATGAACCTGATGACGTATTCATTTTTCTGTTACAGGAAGGTAGTTTAGTTACACTGACCGACCTCAAAGACAGATGCAAGACAGAACTGGATTCGTCCAATGGGACCTCAGAGAACTGCTAGTTGGTTCCAAATCTTCTGTTTGAGGTTCATTTTCTATAAGTTTTTTGGTTGCTCATGTTTTAACATGATCTATTGTACTTGTGAAATCTTGTATAACAGTCCGGTTGATGTAAAATAGTTAGAAAATGGTCTAACATTCTTGGTGATCATACATCACAGCAGAATGAGTTTCATTAGATGAGTGCTGCAGTTTTTATTATAGTTTGAGGCTATATATCAATTGCTTTCAAAGCTACCATAGTGAATTGTTGAGCCAATGACACCTGATTGATCATTTTGTGAAGGGAAAATGTTCAAACTTGCCATTTGTTAGTAGTTGAGGCCAAATATACCCTCGTTATAAGATTGGTTCAAATACGCCATTATGTACCAACAGAGGAAGCTTTTCAACATATAGGACTTTTGTACAAGGAAAACTATCAAATTTGCCTTGAATTATGTGAAGTGGTCAGATTTGCCTATGAATTTTTTGAAATTGTGCAGATTTTTGTTCTCAACCTTATCAATCATCTCTCCAAATCAATTACCATCATTATAATTGATCCTCTCAACTCTCAAAAGCAGCATTATTTGAAGACCACCATGAGTTCTTTTCGTATGACACAAAGAACACATGAAATATCACATTCAAACTATCTCTCACCCCATTATTTACCATCTTTCCATATTACTATTTTACTTGTACTAACACAGCCTGCCCTCAACCGCTGTAACCCTTCTTTGATCACCACAATATTACTGCAAATGATTTAGAAACTAGATATTCTGCTAGAAGGTTTGCTTTGATATTAGGAGGTTGATGTGGAACTCTGGCATCACTATTAATGAATGGTGACGGAATTGTGCTGATAGAGCTTCGACAAATATGAAAACTTTGTGGTGCAATTGTTGATTATTTGAGTTTTATTACGAATGATTTGAGGTTTGAGAGTGGTTAATTTTAGTTTTGGGGATATAGAGACCTTGCCATTTGAGGTGTTGAGTGATGAAGAAGTTTATGTTGTTCCCATCAAAACAATGATCCCTTTCTTCAACATTCAAGGTCAAATTTGGATGATCCAACATAGTTTAAAGGCATAATTAACCTTTTTACTAAGTAATGAAAGTCCATGGTACTGAAAAGTTATTGTTGTTAATCAATAGGGACATATTTAGACCAATCTTGTAAAGGTATGTGTATATTGTGTCACGATTCAAAAATTCTAAATCGTGATAACACCTGCCCAAACCCTATAGGAGAATCTTTTAACTTACTAAGTTCATTTAATAAATTAGTAAAAACGGATGTAAAAGTAAAACTCAATATTAAATCCACTTAAGCTTGAAATCACCAAAATTCTAGCTCCGAAAATTGAATTATGAATAATGGATTTGAAAAGAACAAATAAGTATGTCTAGCCCTAGGCATGCATTAAATGCCCTTCGTAAACGCAATGACTCATACTGACCTCGTTAATCCAAAATTTCAACTTTGGTCAAACTTTTTGAATTTCTGACTTTCAAAATTGAAAATGTTCTTCGTAACACATTCGATAACCTCAAAATTCTATCACTCATTTCCACAAATCATAAATAACAAAAGAAATTTATAGAAAGGATCATTGAAGAAAATAAGTCTAAAGCATAAAACGATCATACAAATCATTACAATTTGATCTCAATATATATTGAGGACAAATTTGAACCATTTCATCAAAGTTTATCAGCAAATTTGAATGTTTTTCTTTTTTTGATTTTGTTAAAATGAAGTTCTTTCCTCTAAAATTTATGTTGCACATTTATTGAACAAGAGAAACATCTTCATTCTTGTCCCATATAATTATATACACTTTTTCTCAAGATGATATGACAATGATGGAGATATTATAGTGGAAGAGGTGAAATCAACTTGTACAATGTGAATTATTGAGGTGATAAATTTCAAAGTTAATTAATAAAATACATGCAAGTGGTTTGTTGTCCTTTTGCAACTTAGGTCTTAATAAGTTTCTTGATGAGTATTGTTTATGAAAATTGACTTTGATGTAACAACATAAGGATGAATATGATTTGTGTGATTATCTCACTCAACTAGATTTGATAATGGCAACTACTAAGCAAAGAGCAAACTGCAATTGTTACACGATAACATGCATGCCATAAACCTTTTTGGTGATGCTTTTCATATTAGGACGTACAAATTTTTAGCTTACAGTAATTAATTAATTTTCATACTGATAAATGATAAGTGCTAGGGTATTTTTGAAGAGTACTTTTTTTTTGAAGAGTACTTGTCTTCAAAGTTGAAACATATCATTTCTTAAATGTCTTTGTGGTTGTACAAAGAAAATTCATAAATTGAAAATTCTAGTCTAGTTGAGAAAAAAAATTTGACTAGTGATTTGATTTGTTTTGGTTTGATATTGAAACAAAAGAATTCGATCATAATTTAATTATTATGCTAGTAAAAATTATTATAATTTAATTTATAAATATTTTAGAATTTTTTAAAGGAAAAATTATCTAAATACACAACTTACTTTATCATATTCTCTAAAAATTCCTACCATTTTGAAAAAATTATAAAAAATCCTACTCTCGGATACATCACTTTACACAATATCGGTGGAATACATCATTGTGCGTGCGTGATGTATCAGGACGTATCCGATGTATCGGAACATTGAGTGATGTATTGGAACGTTGAACGACGTATTCGAAATCGGGACGCACACGATGTATTGGGACGTTTTGAGATGTATCTGAATTTCACCAAATTTAAAGTTTGGATTTAGAATTTCATGAATGGTCTAGTATGTTTTGTAGACCATAAATGCTAGTAATTCAAATAGAGTCCAAACCAAAACCTAATCGATACCAATGCTAACAAAGAAATTCAATTTACATTAGGAATAACAATACTGCTCAATATCTCTTTCTTTAATTTTCCATTGATTTAGACAACTAAAATACATAGCTTAATTTTTTTCCTTTAATATTTAGGCCTCATTTGTTTGCATTTAATGGAGGTCTGAATCTTAATCATTCAGATTCAGTCCATTAAGTGTGTTTGGTTTTTAGGTCTGAATTTGAATGATTCAGATTCAGCCCATTAAGTCTATTTGTTTCTTTTTTCAAAAAGACTTTTAATGGACCTAAAAAGGTTTGAACGGATTAGATCTGCAAGAGAGTCTT
Source organism: Solanum acaule (assembly GCA_036250505.1). Lineage (NCBI taxonomy): Eukaryota > Viridiplantae > Streptophyta > Magnoliopsida > Solanales > Solanaceae > Solanum > Solanum acaule. The sequence goes on along the minus strand of JAJOOR010031385.1, from coordinate 3,762 downwards.
AACACCATTCAAACTTATTTAATAAGTTATAAAATAATATTGTATCGCCTCTCTCAGTCTTTGCGTGACTTTTGCTCTTACAACTACAAACTTTCTTCCTCTCTTTTCTCAATCAAACACCATTTTTTTCCTCTTGAACTATTAAGTTTTCATAATCTTTACAAGTATTTTTTTATATTAATAATTTTCTTAGGGTGTATTGATGTTTGTCAAGAACACTTGTCGCAATAATATTTTTAGTGTATTGATGTTCATCAAGGTTTTTGAGTGAAACAAATGCTAATCATAATTAAAAAATAATAACTATGTATACATATTTGAGGTCTCTTATTAGAATTTTGTCTTAGGCCAATAATTTTATTAAGACTCTTTGATCATCAAATCCGTTTGTGAGATAACACTAATATATTATTGTTGTTGAACTAGTTGGTGACCAAAATAATGGAGCTCTTAATAATTCTCCATCCCAATCTTCAGTTTCAGATGGAAAAAAAGTTTTGGGAAAGAAAAAAAACGTATTCGTCTGAATTGGAAATTGATGAGAAGATGATTAAAAAAATAGTGCACCTACATTTGAAGAATATATGGAAAAATTAGATGGACTTGGATGGGAAGAGTCATTATACAGTACATGTGTTAGTATATTTTGTGAAAGTGTCCACTACAAAAATGACGTTAGAGGTTCACAACTTAGAGAATTGGATTAAGGTTATCGAAAAAAAATAAGATTTTTTTAGTTTTTCTAATTAGCCAAAATATATGTTAGGCGTTGATAATGCGATACCTTATTTATTATTTTTCAACTAGTATTTATCATACTTATTGAACTTTTTGATATTATATTGTGCCTATAAAATACTTTTTATTCGTGATTTTTTTTATACTATGCTTGATGATTATGATAGTTTTTTAATCAAAAATTAATATTTTTTGTTGAAATGAATTTCTTATAATACTTTATTAATATAATGTTTGATTTCATATGCACATTCAGATATTGAAAACAAACAATAATCATTCAGTGTTTAGATTTGGAGACCACATCTTAATATTCAGATGTGTATTCAGATCTAGACACCTAGCTCTTAATGCAAATCTTAATGTTCAGACGTGTATTCAGATTCAAAGGTCTTAATCTTAATGAAAACAAATGAGGCCTTAGTCATGTAATTAATACTTATTATCCATACTGATTTCAACATGTTTTAATACTTTTAGATTATGATGATTTTCAGTATAACTTAGTTTATGTCATTTTATTATATATTTTTTGTCATAACTCGTCTCCCGTTTTATGTTATTTTTCTTTATAAAAACGCCTAAGATAATTGTATACAAGTTAATTATATGTTTATTTAAGATTTTACGGAAAAAATTTTAAAAATCCAAAATTGAAAATTCCGACTTTATTAGTTTGATTTATAAATTTTAACCTAACATAATTGATTTAGTGTGATATTTAAAAAAGTTCAACTAACATGGCCTATACACCCCTACTTTCATATATGTTTATTGAACTTTATTCAACATGATAGTATAGTTAATTAAACAACTTTCTTGGCACATATCACGTATTAACAGAACTTACCTACAATAACAATTATACTCACTATAATGATAAAGCCATAAAACCATTTTGTTTCACATTTACAGTAACTATACTTTATTCATTATAAAATAAATAAAATAAAATAAAATAGTTAAGTCACTCAACTTTATCAATTATAATGACAAAATCTATCTATCAAGATAACTTGATCGGTGTAATTGACAAAGTATTATCATCTTCTTCTTCTTCTTTTTTCTGAAAAGAATATTTTGTTTGCAATTGTATATTCATCAATGGATAAAATAATCCAATTTTTCAACTTTAATATGATAGTGGTGAAGTCAAGTTATTTTAATCTGACAAAAATAATTTTCTTGACTCTACTTTTGTCACGACCCAAAAATGGACGTGATGGCACTCGTCTTATCCCACCAAGACAAGTCAGCCTAAAACTCAACCATTACAATAAAATGCGGAAATTTTATAATCAACTCAAAAATACCCCCAAAATCTGATTGTCACATGTACAAGCCTCTAAAGTATTACAATTGATTCAAAAGAAAAATACAAGTCTCAAATGAACAAGATCATAAATAGAAGTAAGAAAGTCCGCTGAGATGACAAACAACTACCTCACAAATCTCCAAGAAGCCTCGGAAAATAAGAGAATGGAAAGTATCACAAAGGTCCGGGCTAGTAACCTACAAAAAAATGTAGTGGCAAGGGGTGAGTACCAAACCACACGGTACTCAGCAAGTAAACCTCTAAACACAAGCTAAGGGAATAGAATACGGGTACTCCTTATACACCAATCGAACCTCCATAACTACCACCAGTCCAACCTAACAGTTCACAATTTACAAAGCACATAGCTCAACAACAACACTCTAACAATTTCATATCCTCAACAACAATACTCTAACAATTGCATATCTTCAACAACATGCTCAATATTCATCATTCACAAGTTCCACAGAAAGGCACTCGCAAGATTAGCAACACACAAGACCAAGTTCACCAATAATAAAGATGTGCAATGCAATGAAATGCAATGTCAAGTATAGTGATACATGTCTGACCTAACGATAAACACCCGTTGTCTCTCAGTCCGAGACCCATGGGGGGCATATCTGTCCATGCATCCATCGCGGAGCGCGATACGACCCTTGATAATAGTAACCATCGCGGCGCGCGATACATCCCTCGAAATATAGTATCCGTCGTGGCGCGCGACACGTCCCTCGAAATATAGTATCCATCGCGGCGCGCGATACGTCCCTCGAAATGGTACATCCTCTTTAATTTCTTATTCTTTCTCAGTTCACATAACACTTGTCACAACCATGTCTCAGAACAATGCAAATGACATGTTCACACAAATAATAACATTGCACAATTCACAACAACACAATCATAATACAACATCAACAATGATTCAACAAACCTTTCAAACCATTCTCAACACATCACAAACAATTAATCACATTGCCTTTTATTACCCCTTATTCATCATTAGAATTAATCAATGTGGACAAGTCAACCCATCACCAAGTCTCATTACCCCCAAACACATATTACAAGGAAATACACGAATTCCATACACTTAACAAGAGTTTAGAAATCCACTTGCCTCAAATAATCGAACAATCACTCCGGGACTTGAGCCTTCCCTTTTCGTTGTACTTCCAACTCAAAGCAATCTATTCACATTAATAATCACAATGAGATTTCGAAACTAACAACACCCACATTACTATATGTCTAGCCTAGACCCAAAAACTCACTCAAATTTATAATCAATTTCCTTATCTTGCTAACATGCCAACTCTCATATTTCCAAATTTCAAGTCTGGAGTTTAGTCTCAATATCTCAAAATAACATAATTTTAATGATCTTTATGTATCACACACTACTAAAAAAATAGTGAATATCGACCTAAAACCGACATCCCAGCTTAGGTCGGAAAAAGCTTGGTCGCTATTCAATACCGACCGGTATTTTTATTTTTGTAATGTTGAAATTCTGACCTCCGGAGGTCGGTATTTTTATTTTTGTAATGTTGAAATTCCGACCTCCAGAGGTCGGTATTTTTATTTTTGTAATGTTGAAATTCTGACCTCTGGAGGTCGGTATTTTTATTTTTGTAATGTTGAAATTCTGACCTCCGGAGGTCGGTATTTTTATTTTTGTATTTTTGAAATTCCGACCTCCG
>JAJOOR010031384.1:0-13479 GCA_036250505.1 Solanum acaule | reverse complement strand
ATATATATATATATATATATATAATAGAAAATTAACTAACACAATTAATATGGAATGGAGAAAGTATTGAATTGTGACATAAAAGAAATTTGGGAGCAAATTCCTTAGATAATCATCCATGTTTGGAAATTTGTCTTGTAATCACTTTTGTTTCTTTTAGGACCACAATATTACCGAGTTATTCTTATTTTCCTCAAAATATAAACTTCACTCCTAATGAAATGTCATGCCATGTTATTATTATTTTTAACAATAGAATAAAAACATTTACCTCGCTCTTGAATTTTATAAAAACTAACAAAATTTAAAATTAACTAATATTTATTATTTATATGTAAATATTTTAAAAAGTTATTATCTTATTAGTCGAGTACGTTAATTTAATATTGTTAGTATAATTTTTTTTTGTTCTGATATATATATATATATAAGATGATGTGATACCTCTCTAAGGCCATCATTCATATTTATCTTTATTTCTCCTTTATTTTTGATATCTTTCTTTATTTTCCCCAATTTTCTTAATTAAAGTAGAATAATTGAATGTAATTAAGAGAGGAGAATGCATGATTGAAATTTGGAGTGACTTCTCAATTCTTCATTAATTAATATAATAACTTATACACAATAAATTAGTATGATTGTTAAAAAAAATCCAAATTCATTAATTTTTTTATTCAATTTTTTGACCTTTTTCTTATTTTTTTCTATTTGTATAATTTATTAGAAAATCTAAAACTATTTCTTGAGATTCATTTAAACAACAAAAGTTTATGTCAATTTTCATGAAATAGTTTCCACGTAACTATAGACATTAAGCACTATTTTCTCTCTTCTTTATTCCATATTCACTTGTAGTAATATTCATAACTCCTAAATATTTAATTTAAAATTTAAAACACCTTATGGAGTTATGGTATTCCCATCATTTTATCTTTATAAATATGATCATTCTATTATTTCATATTTGAAGTAGTAATATATATATATAAAATCTTGAAGAAAAAAATTATATTATATTTATGTTTAAATCTTGAAGAATAAAATTCTTCAATGAAGATCGGCTTGTGAAATGAATACCGATAACGATATGGGTTCGAAGAATTATGAATTGATGAATTGATTTATTGAATTCATATTTTTTTTTTATAATGGAAGTTGTAAAAATGATGCTTGTATTTATTACTTTCTCCTTTATTTATTTATTTATTTATTATATATTTTCTTGATATCTTTTAGCTTGATTTTTACATTATTCATGTAATTGTTGTTATTAAGAGCATGTATAAGGTAGTTAAATTTATGCTCAAGTTATTTGATATTTTTTTCGTCGAGAATTTCTTTGTGCCCCTTTTCTTATTATAAAATGACAAATATAACATCTAATATTTTAAGTTTTTCTAATTTAATCTATTTATAAATAATAACTACTCATACCCTTTAATTTAAGTCTTGATAATTTCATAACTTACGAGTATAGTTGTAACTCCTGAGTGGTATAAAAAACAATACGAGAATCTAAATCGCACCACGGAGGTCGTTGTGAAAACCCTATTCTATGTTAATTGGAAGACATTGGACGTTGGTCCTAAGAAGTTGGTTGGATCGAAGTAGTACATTATACATCTGTCCGCCGGCAGCAAAGGGGGTTTCGATCCCCCTTATACACGGTTTATGTTTGTAGCTACCCCCGGGGAATACGTGTAATAGCCCCGCGGGGAACCCCCACCCGAAGCGGAAATCTCTTTTAATTTGTATCTGCAATTGGTTTTTCATGCAGCTAGACTGCATCGAGGATGTTCAACTGATCTCTTACAAGGGTGTAGGGCAGTCTCGTATGGGATTTGCATATCGCTTTCATCTTGAAAATTTCATAACATCTTGGAAGATTCACAAGGAGATCAAGACATCGACTACATCGTCTTTCTCAAAGTACTCTAGCAAGGGTGAATTGATCAAGATAAGTTGTCCCTCGAGTTTAAATTATTTTCCCTTTTTTTTATATAATTTTTTTTTATTTGACATAATGGGAATATAAATATCATAAATATCATACATAAAACAGTACCATATTAACAATTGTTTATATTTTTTGTGTCTTATATTATTATAATTAAATAATTTATTTTGAATTGATGAATTAATTTATTGAATTCATATTTATTTGATAATGGAAATTGTAAAAGTGATGCTTGTATTGTATTACTTGCTCCTTTATTTATTTATTTATTTATTTATTTATTGTATGTTTTCTTGAAGGAAGACTTAGAAGAATATTTTTTGAAGCATAGTTAGGAATTAATTTTACTAGAGATTTTTTTCTTTGACTTGTAATATATAGTAACTTAAGTAACACATATTGACAACATTACTCATTTAGTCCTCTATGATCCTACTTTTTATTGTAAAACATAATTAATATAACTATCTTATTTCAATCAAAAGAATTATGAAAATAAGTTATATTTTATTTTTCTCTCAAAGAAAATTAAAGATGAAATAAATTATTATATGACATCATTGCTTATTCTTATGCATATGTAACAATTTATTTTTGTCGCTATTCTTTTCTTGCTTGAAGTGTATTGTCACGACCCAAAAATGGACGTGATGACACTCGTCTTAACCCACCAAGACAAGTCAGCCTAAAACTCAACCATTAAAATAAAATGCAGAAATTTTTATAATAAACTCAAAAATACCCCCAAAATCTGGTTGTCACGTGTACAAGCTTCTAAAGTATTACAATTGAATCAAAAGAAAAATACAAGTCTCATATGACATTGTTTCTAGAGTAGAACAAGATCATAAACATGAGTAAGAAGGTTTGCTGAGTTGACAAACAGCTACCTCACAAATCTCCAAGAAGCGTCGGAAAAGAAGAGAATATATCACAAAAGTCCGGGCTAGTAACCTACAAAAAAAATGTAGTAGCAAGGGGTGAGTACCAAACCACGCGGTACTCAACAAGTAAACCTCTAAACACAAGCTAAGGGGATAGAATACGGGTACTCCTTACACCCCAACCGAACCTCCACAACTACAACATGCATAAAATCAGCCCAACCTAACAGTTCACAATTCACATAGCACATATCTCAACAACAACATTCTAACAATCACATATTCTCAACAACAAGCTCAATATTCATCAATTACAATCTCCACGATTACAACCTGCTTGAAACCAGCCCAACCTAACAGTTCACAATTCATATAGCACATATCTCAACAACAACACTCTAACAATTACATATCCTCAACAACAAGCTCAATATTCACCAATCAAAGTTCCACAGAAAGGCACTCACAAGATCAGCAAAACACAATATCAAGTTCACTAATGATAAATATGAGCAATGCAATGGAATGCAATGTCAATTATAGTGATGCATGTCTGACCTAGTGATACACACCTGCTGTCTCTCAGTCGGGACCCATGGGGGACATATCTGTCCATGCATCCATCGCGGCGCGCGATACGACCCTCGATAATAGTAACCATCGCGGCTCGCGATACGTCCCTCAAAAAATAGTATCCATCGCGGCGCGCGATACGTCCCTCGAAATGGTACATCCTCTTATCACATAACACTTATCACAACCATGTCTCAGAACCAATGCAAATGACATGTTCACATAAATAATGAGGAGATGACCATTTTCATAACAATACACAATTCGCAACAATACAACCGTGATACAACATCAACAATGATTCAACAAGCCTTTCAACCCAGTCTCAAACATCACACATCAACAATTAAACACATTGCCTTTTATTACCTCTTTTTAATCATTAGAAAATAATCAATATGTACAAGTCAACCCATCACCAAGTCTCATTACCCCCAAACACATATCACAAGGAAATACATGAATTCCATACACTTAACAAGAGTTTAGAAATCCACTTGCCTCAAACAATTGAACAATCACTCCGGGACTTGAGTCTTTCCTTTTCGCTGAGCTTCCAAAGCAATATAATCTATTCAAGTAAATAATCACAATAAGGTTTTGAAACTAACAACACTCATATTACTATAGGTCTAGCCTAGACTCAAAAACTCACTCAAACTTATAATCAATTTCCTTATCTTGCTAACATGTCAACTCTCATATTTTCCAAATTTCAAGTTTAGGATAAGTTTCAATTCTCCAAATATCATCAATTTAATAATATTTGTATAATATACTACACCTACTATTTAATTAGGTCTGCCAACATATCGAAACTTTAATAATGTGGTACCATATTTTAACTTCCAACGACAGAATAAAATGTGCATGTAATAACTAATATGTACGTCCATTAATAGATAGCCTCTAAGCCTCATTTAACTCCCCCAATGATTACTCCTAATTACTGTCCAATGATTGCATGCACTAACCATAAACATATATTGTATTTCAAATTTTTAATTCTTTTCTTTTTTTAAATTCACTTCTTTGATTCTCTTTCCCAGACAACATCTTAACAATACAAATAGTATAACTACTAATTAATTAGGAAAGAGATAACCAATTGCAGTGAAATCACGGTTAAAACTATTACCTGGACAACTGTGTTCTCGTCGGCGGCTCCATGTCCTCGTACGAATGAGTTTAGGTTTATACTCTCTGTTTCTTTCTTTTCCTTTCCGTTTCTTAAATAAAATAATTAGGTATTAAAAGTGACAAATCCTATCAGCTTATTTTAATAAATGGGCCATTAACTTAAATTATATTATATATGAACTTGATCCATTAACCACCAACTAATAAAATTAATTATTTAATAAATATTCGCCAACTAAATAACTGTAGTTAAACAAATAATTCAAAATTCCCAACCAACTTCGCAAACTGATCAAAAGTAACTCGAGGCAACTATCGAGATGGGTAAAACAATAATTTTATAAAAATTTCTAAAAATGACTTTTCGGGTCATTACATGTATTTAGAAATTTTCTTTTCATTTTTTATTACTTTTGTGAATATAATAATGTAGATTATTATTTTTTATGTCTTAGCTATATAATTATAAAAATCTATGCCTATATATTATTTAATTGTGGTCTTTGATGAGGTTGTAACATGACACATCTTTTATGTAATCAATTTATTTATCCTTTTTCTTATTTTTGTCATTTTTACCCATTATATTTTTCAGTCATTCATTTATTTTTACAAATAAAATCAATGCACAACGATTAATGTACTTAATGGCATAATAATACTATATATTAAAGTTATGATAACTCATGTCTCTTATCTTCTTTATAACTTCTACTCTTAAATAGTATTGATAACTCCTATTTGTTTCATTGGTATATAATTTTTTAAAATATTTCTTTAATATATAAATAGTAAACAAATGTGATGAAAAAGACGTAACATGAAAGTTCAAAAAGAATAATTAATATCAAAATTGGTGTTATCATAAATGATCGAGTACTCAAAATTAAAGATAGATAAGATTTAAACAAAAAAATGTATTGTTTTCAACTTAATACATAGATTGTTGTTTCAAAATATGACCTCTAAATTGTTTGTTCTTCCATATGCATATAAAGTCTATTTAGCATATTGAAAAAACATATCATGTTTCATATGAAGGCAAAAAATTACATTGTCTTTTATGTCACTGCTTGAATATAAATATTCCATACTACTTCATTATAATTAAAAATTAGCAATCCATAGAATTATTTTCTTATAAATGATAAAATAAATTAATTTATTAATTTTCATTACAACCGCGCGAAGCACGAATAGTTTCACTAGCACCCACCATCCAAAAAAAAATTTAAAAAAATTGTATTTTAAAAAAATATTATTCATTTTATTCTTAGAAATATATTCAAAATTCGTGATGAATTAGCAAGCTTGTCAGAACAAGTAAGGATGATGCAGTATGGATACAACAACTCAATACTGAACAAGCTGAAAACATGAGTGAATTTTTACTCTTGTGTGAACATTTGAACACTTGTGCAAAAAGGAATTCAAATCCTAAAGGGAATAATACTCCCAACAAAGTGACAGGAGATGTCCCACTAGCACTTAGTGCCCAAAACATCTCAATGGTAAGCACGGATATGTCGACTCCCAAGTCAACAGACGAAGGAAAAAGCCGCGCAATGGTTGATGCATCTACTTCGAAAGAAGGAAAAAGCACATCCTCAGCAATAGCTAAAAAAATCATCTCTGGGAAACCAGAAAGTAGTACTAACAAGGTTCCATCAGGAGCAAAAGTTTTTTCTTCTTTTCAGGTTGGCAAACAACACCCAAAGGAGGAAGAATATCTTGCCTTCACAAGATATATTTACAACCTCCCAGAAGAAAGCGGAGAAACATTTGGTGTTTTAGGAACAACTAGTTTGTTTCCAAGAATATCAATATTTCCTGATGGATCACCGGGCTTTACAACTCAATTATTTGAATTTGGATATTTAGATCGGGTGTATGCAAAACCAGGTCTACAAGAATTATCTCAATTACCAACACAGCTGTTTAATTCAGTTAAAAACTATGCATAAGGAGATGGCGTTTATTGCAGATTCCTCAGCATTTCTATGGAAAGTAAAGATTTACAAGAATACTATCCAACAATCAACTACATATATAAATCAACCTGTAGCTTTTTGCTTTTATCATCTATAGATTCCTCCATAATTTGCATTTTTTCATATATCTTGTTCAACAGGATTTGCGTCCAATTGTCCATATTGGACATTTCTGGAGATAAAATCTGCAAGAAAATTGTCACTGCCTTTAATATATTCAATTTTAAATGAATAAAAGGATAGCAACACCTGCCATCGATGTAATCTTCTGTACTGGGGTTCAGAAGGAAGCTTGTTAAATATTAATCCTGACACTTGTGTATTGTCAGTTCTAATAACAAATTGTTTTGGTAAAAGGAAAGTAGAAAAATTTATAATTCCTCTCACAATGGCCAACAATTCTTTTTCATTTGTTGAATATCTTGTTTCTGCTTCATTGAAGGTACCGCTTGTGTATCTGTAAATTTCATTTAAATCAGTTTGCAATAATGCTCCCCAATGATAATCTGATGCGTCAGTTTGTAATACCAAATTGTCGCTATCTTCTGGTAGTCTAAGTTTTGGCAATTTACCACATTTTTTTAATTGTTTAATACACTGAGTGTGTTCTTCTGTCCATCCAAGTCTGTTGGATTTTCTTATTAATTTTTGCAGTATATTCCTTTTTTTTGCTAGATCTGGAATAAATTCTCCTGCATAATTAAGGCATCCTAAAATATTTTGTATTTCCTGTTTTGTTGTTAATTTATCAGGAAATTCTACAATCTTTTTTGAGATGTGTGATTGGAGTTCTATTCCATTTTTTGAAATAACCATTCCTAAGAATTCTGTTTCATTTTTGTTTATTTCTGGCTTCTTTGGGCTTAGAACAATTCCATTTTTAAAACATATTTCTGAAAATTCTTTCAGATGTTTTAAATGTTCTTCATAAGTTTTAGAACATATTAACATGTCATCAATATAGATGATTAAAAATTCTTTTTCAAAAAATATTTTATCCATTTTCCTTTGGAATATTTGTGGGGCATTTTTTTAATCCAAAGGGCATAACTATCCATTCATAGTGTCCGTTAGGAGTGCTAAACGCAGTCAATGGTATGGAGTTTTATTTGTCAAAATCTACTTTTGCAGTCAAATTTTGAGAAATAGGCTTTTCCTTTTGCAAGGTTAATTAGATTATTTTTATTTGGGATAAAATATCCATCAAATATGCAATTTTTATTTAGCTCTTTGTAATTTATAACCATACGAGTTTTTCCTCTTTTTATTTCAGCATGATTTCTTACCATAAATGCTGGGCTACTATGAGGGCTTTTATTCATTCTTATTAGCTTTAGATTTAGTAATTCTTTAATTTGAATTTTAAATTCAATTTTATCGTCTTCGTTGTAGAGCATGGGTTTAACTCTAATAATAATGCTAGGGTCTTTTAATGTTAAAGTTGCCCTTTCATGATTTTGTTCTCATTTTTCTAATGGATTTTCTCCATATGATTTTTCTAATTTTTTTTTTAATTTTTTCAACATTAAGACATTTACAAGAGATTTTTCTTAGGTTTTCTAAGTATCTCTTTTTATAATTTTCGTTATCCATTACAATACTATAAGGATTTTGTTTTCTTGGGACTTTGATGAAATGTCCGTAAGGAGTTTTAAGGCTATCATATATAATGTTTGATGATAATCTTGAAATTTGTAAAAAATCATTTCCTAATAATAAATATGTTTCTAATTTATCATAGGCAAATAATTTATTTATAGAAACAATTTTTTATCCCAAAATTATTTCTACTTTTTCCTTAGACTGTGATAGTCTTTCTTTGTTACCAGTAATTCCAATCATTGATATGTTATTTTTATTTGTATCCCAATTTTTTATTAAAAAAGATTTTGCTAAACTAGCTTCAAATCCATTGTCTATCTGACAACATGTCATTATTCTAGTATCATAGAAGGTGATTTCTATGAAAACGGATACTTTGAAAGATGTTTCTTTAGGCATTTATATCTTTGGTATAAAATAAGTTTCATTTTTGTAAATCATTTCTATCCCATTTTTTCATATACTATAGTCTTCTAGACTAATTAGGAATAAATTTCCTAGGATGAGATTTTAATCACTTTCGTGATTTGTAATATAACATGAAAATGTTATTCTTATTGTATCTAGTTGTTTAGGTAAATCTACCACATTTTTACAACTAAAATTGTTACATTCAAAGGTTTTATAGGTATATTGAGTTCCTTCGTAGATGGGCAATCCATCTATTAGAATTTCTTTTACATGATTAGTTGATGCTCCTGTTTGTATTAATATTTCTTTATGCTTCCATTCTATTCCATTAAAGATTCTTCCTGTAATTCTAATAATATTAGAAATTTCTAGAATTCTTCTAGGATACCTATTAGATATACTTTTTCTGATGGAATTTCTTCCATAGTCTATAGATAGTCTAGGATTGTTACTAGAGCATCCTATTTCTTGTATCTTTCCAAACTGGATTTCATATTCTTCTGGAATTTGAGCTTGTTGAATTTCTGCTTCCACAGATCTTGCTATTCCTGTGCATTCTTGATCAATTTCGATCATTTCTTTATTTTTATATACCTTTCCATAATTAGAGTTTGTTATCGTATATAATGCTTGATAGTAGATACTCATTATATGGTTACCTGGTTTAAAAAGATCATTTTGTTTGATCTGGAAATGTAAACTTAATGCATCATTAAAATCAGCATCTTTAAGTGAAATACAATACGTTGGGTAGTATGTAAATAAGAGTTTGGTGTAGACTAGGTTTCCCTCGACTATACCAGGATTTCCTTCTCTTGCATTTATATACCTTTCGTCTGAAAGATTAATGACTATAGGACAGTTGATTCCTTCTTTAAAAGTTGATTTTACCGATATTTGAATGCCACCTAAATGGACATAGTTCATTTTTTTCCTTTTCTTTTCAGGAATCTTTCTAAGGATCTGATCGATCATTGGTTTGGTTAACATGTTTAATTTATGTTTTCCTATTGTTTGAGTAATTTTTATAACCTTCTATATTTCCTAATATTCATGATAGGAAATTTTGTTTCTTGCAAACATTCTTTGCATTTTATTTAATAGGTTATCTTCTGTCTTGAGATTTAATTTTAATATTTGGATTTTTCTAAATATTTCTCCATCAAATGTTGCTTTTAGGGCGTATCCCCTCTGATCTTCTTCAGTTTCTAAAATTTGAACTGAATTGTCTTCTTCTTTTTCAATTTCCATATTCATTTATTCAGATTCCTCTGAATTGGTTGAATATTCTTCATATTATTCTTCAAAGAAGTCCTCACTTCCTATTGATTTTACTGATTCTAAATCAGAATCAATATTTATCCTATCTATTTTTGAGATTTTTACTCTTTTCTTGTTACATTCGTAACTTTTATGTCCTTCTTCACCACATTGTAACATTTACATTTTTCTGTTGGTTTTGTTTGCTTGAAATTGTTTTTCTTTTTATAATACCTTCTTTTAGGTATACAATTTTGTTTTGAAACATTTTTTCTTTTGATTAGGCTTTTCTTAATCTTTTTTCTTCTTTTGTAGGATTTGTCTTTGCATCCCCGTTGGGTTGCTGCATTAGTATCTAGACAATAAATTTGGGTATTTATTCTTTTAGCTTTTCTTTGTATGTTATGCGTCATACATAGTTGACCAAGTCTATTTTCTTAGGAACGATATTCTTTGTCCAAGAGTATCTCCTTTAATGTTTTCCTTGTCGTATTCTTCTCTAAAATATCTGGCCCAAAAGCCAGGTAATTTCTGATAGTACTTTTCTAAATATGGTTGCATTTCTATACTGCTATCAAATACTTTGTAGTAATATTCTTCGAATTCACAAGTGTATTATTGGATATAACTCATTTTGCATATTTGCAATTTTGCCAATTGTTCTTTTGTAATTGTCCTCATTTTTTATCTATTTTCTGTGGTACTTCCTTCACCACCTAAAAATTCATTTGCTATATATTGTACTAAAATTTTTATTCCTTCTTGGAGGGATTTTTTAAATCCATCTAAGATATTGTTTTTGATGATTTCTTTTGCATCATCTATTAATCTTGTGTGCCAATTGCTTACTTTTCCTGTAAAGGTATTTACATAATGATGTATTTTTCTTCTTCTGTATAATTTATTCCTTTTCCCAGTAGAAAGTAAAGGAATATATTTTGAGACCATAGATCTAAGTCAATTTCTGGTTCTCGTTTACAATTTAAATCTAAGAATTGTGTTGTTCCTACATCTCCTGTTAGGAGTCTGTTAGGCATGAAATGAGCTTTATTGCTATTATGATATTGTTTAATGAAGTCTTTATTCTTTTTTGCTTTTTGAGCAAAATTGCTTTCTTTTTCTTCTGGTTGGAATTCTTCTTTTATGGATTTTGATCCATCACCTTCTTCAAATTTTCCTTGGGGTCCTCCTATTTCCCCTTTGTTCATTAAAACTTTTATATTTTGTTCTGACAGATCTAAGTCTTCCATTGCATAAACTAGTTCATCTAGTTCATTCATTATTAGTTTTTTCTTCGGTTTTTGAAATTTCTTATTCTTTTTCCAACTTTATTTCTAGAATTTCTTCTCTAGATTGCTCTATTTCTTTGTTATTTTGATTTTCTAAGAAGTCATTGATGAGCTTTTCATCTAAACTTCCTTTTTGATACGAACTTTTACTTGCAAACCTTTTTGCTAAGAGTTCATTTATATATTTTTGACTTACTTTTTTGTCAAACTTTTATGTTTTTTCTATTATATTTGTAATTTTTCTTGGTATTTTTTCTTTAAGAGATATTATCTCTAATTCTATTAGCTTTAATCTTAAAGCTATTTGTTTATGACTTTCTTTTTAAGTCATTTAATAAGTCAACGACTTCTCTTAAACTCATTTTTATTCTGAGAAATAATAATTAGATGTATCTATATCATCTATACAACTTCATTATAGTTATAATTAACCTCATATGTATAAAAATCTTCTTCTAATTTTTCTAATGTAATTATTGTTATAATTTTTTCTTTTAAATCTTTGTTTAAACTTTGGATTACATGTAGTATTGCTACTAAGGTTTTATCTTCTATATACCATAATGGTTTAATCATCATTTTAGATCCTTGCTCTGATACCATTTGGTTGGTGCTATTCAAAGAACAGTGTGAAATTTTGCATAAATTTATGTTGTGTATACAACATAATTTTTTAAGATTGCTTTAGCATTTTTATATTCAAACAGTTCTTGAATTCTATGCATTTTCATATCATGTATTGCTACTATGAGTCTAGTTGATCTTAAACTAGCATGCAAATATGCTTTTTCCATTTCGAGAATTGCTTTATCAAAATGATATAAAGCGATACGGTGTCTCCACGCCAGGGGCGGATTTACGTTGAACCAAGGGGGGTTCATCCGAACTCCCTTCGTCGAAAAATTACACTATATCTATACGATTAAATTTTTTTATTTATGTGTATATATATAATATTGAACCCCCTGAACATACACCAAAGGCGTAGCTCAATGGCATTGGGGGATCAAGAATTCGCGCTCATGCACGTGAGGTCGCGTGTTCGAATCCGAACAGAGGCAATTTTTTATCAGCTTATATTTTAGGCGGAAATTTAAGATTTATTAGTTTAATCCCTAATTATAAAGTCAAATATTAAAAAGCCCTTTTCTTCTTTATTAAAACCCTGATAATCCCTAATTACAAAGTCAATTATTAAAAAACCCTTTTCTTCCTTGCTCTGGCTGCTGCTTGTCGCTGCTGGCTACTCCTTGTCACTGCAACTTGCTACTTCTGTTGGATTGGTCATTATTGAAATCTTGAAGTCTATATCCGCAATCGTTTCTTTCATTTCCATTAATAACTACTTCAGTATGTTTTTGGTTCCCTTTTTTCTTACTAGATTTCTATATACCTTATTTCGTTATTTTTTGATGTGCTTTCTTTTAGTTGGCTGAATTATTGATATCATTGAAGTTTCATTTTTTTTGTTTGGCTAATTTAATATATTTTCTTAATCTAAAATTGGAGAGATAGAGAAATATAATGTAATAATCAAATAACCATTGCTTAAGCTTTTTGGTTTTGGTCCTTATTGTGTGTATGCTTTTTTTTTAATAGTTCTGACTTCTGATTGTGTGTTTATTTCTCATAAATTCCAACTAAACTTTTACTTTACAATCCAGTCTTAATATTCAATGAAGAAGTATTTTACCCCAATATCAAAATCAAGTTTAGCCTCTCATAGTCATAGTCAATCTAACCAAGAAGAAAATGTCAATCATTCTGAAGTACCATCACATTCTTCTCAAAAATTTGATTTGAGTACTTCAAAGTTTGATCCCGGTGAAAGAACTCCAATATTGAATTATCATCCAAATCATCGTGATATTATTAGAAGGGCATACCTTGTGAATGGTCCTTGTCAACCTCGCTTGGAGGTGCATGAGTACCCTCAAACAAATATTTCTGGAGCAATGCATCATTTTAATCATGAATGGTTTGATGATGTATATCATGATTGGTTGGAGTACAGTGTTAGTAAAGATGCAACCTATTGTTTGTATTGTTATCTATTTAAAGATCATAATATTATTCAAGGTGGAGGTGATGTATTTTCATGTACATGATTTAAGAATTGGAATAAAAAGAGTGGTCTTGACAAGCATATTGGTCTGCAGAATAGCCCACATAATTGATCAAAAAAAAATGTCAGAATTTACTACGGCAACAACAGTCGATTCAATCTGCATTTGAGAGACAATCTAATCAAATTAAACATGGATATTATATCGCTTAAGTGTTTCGGTTGATGTAGTAAGACTTCTCATAACTCAAGGACTCGCATTTCGAGGTCATGATGAATCTAAATCATCACTTAGTAGGGGTAA
>JAJOOR010031383.1:0-21969 GCA_036250505.1 Solanum acaule | reverse complement strand
AGATGGGGTTTCTGTGTCAAAATTACGAAATAGTGGTGCAATTTTAGTAGGAAGGACAAATATGCATGAGTTTAACTACAGAACATTTGTTGTCAATTTTAGTAGTATGTGTTTCAATGGAAGAAGGAGATGGAGAAGATTAGAGAGATGGGTTTAGGGTTCTAATTTGATATAAATGGGTCGGGTTCGGATTAAAAGAGAAAATCGGGTCATTTACTTGAAATTGGGTAATTTTAGTTGATTTGGGTTTTCCATCCAATTGAGGGGTAAATTTGGTGAAATTAGTAACGGGAGGGGTAAAATTAACTTCATTTTAACGGCGAGGGTAAAGTCAACTAATAAAACAAAGTTGAGGGGTATTTTGACCCTTTTCCCTTTAAATAATTATTCTTGAGAAAGTGTTAATGGTTGTCTGAGGACGAGGCTATTAAATTTTTAAGGTAAGTTTGTCAATGGGAAACTTTATTGGCATACTACTGCTTCTTGTATTAATACATATGAGGTCTATTTTGATTCGTCTAATGAAAAATAGAGAAAGGTGGAGATGATGTGCTATGAAAAATGGGTAGTATATATATGTCACGATCCGAGACTACCCCTTAGTCGTAACACGATGCTTAAAGTCATGAGTGACTCAAGCTAACCCTTGATACTGGCATAGTCATGAGCAACTAAATATGAACAAGTAAAAGAATGAAAAAGACTGAGCGGAAGCATAATTATGAAATATTGGTTCAATATATTTTTGAACAAAGTTTTGTCTACAACAAATGTAACATGAAAGGAATCTAAAATAGAATAGACTGAATACAACAACTCTAACGGAATGTCTATGAAGCCTCTACTAATACTAATTATAGTTAGTGGGACATGAGCCCTGCTTACCTTATTCAATACACGTGAATAGAAATAACATAATAGAACTACAAATTGACTTGAATGCTTGAGATTAGAGAACTCATCACCTTCTGAGTGGAAGTTGTGATCCAACTAACTAGGATTCTGATAGTAACAACCTGAATCTACTTCATATGAAATATGTAGGCACAAGAGATATGTGAATCAATACGAAGAATGTACTGAGTATGAGATATATGGATGATAATTTGTAAAGCTGGACTTAATGAATCTGAGACGTTAAATTGAATATGAAACTGAAATACATGAATTGATCAAATGACCAAGTAGTAAAACATGCAACTGATAGATACTGAAACTAAAATAACTAAATATAAGGTCAAAGCAGTAATCTGAAAAACTGAACTGTGGGAGATATTCTTAATCTATATAAACCATGTGAGAAATAACATGGAGTCTGTTATCTTACACCCATACCGAAAAGAGATTGTCCTACATGCCAAGGTAAGGACCATGAGTTTGAGCTAAGGTGGATCTTCTAACTAATTTCTATTTGAGACAAGATCCTATGGCGACACATTGTTTTGGGACTTAGGAATTGCTACTAAAGGTCCACGAACGCTAAACAGAAACCTTCATCCCAAAATACCGCTCGGTGCTAAGTAACTCCCAACAGAAATATATAAAATTATACCATATTCATAATCTTAGTCTTTGAAATGGTGAGTTTCTTGTAATACCAATTCAATCATAAAGATTCATAAATCATAAGAATATCTCCTTTGAAATATCATGCCTTCATGACATATCAATTCATAAGAGATACTTAATCGGACACATCTAAATCATAATAATCTTACAAGGATATTTTCATCTTTTAACTCCTCCTTCTCCTCTCAAACCCTAAGACAAAATTCAAAGGCAAATCAGAGCATAAGACTTTCCAGGAAGATTCTTTCAAATATTTTTAATGATTATTCTTCAAGTAATGTTCTTCCAAATCTTTTTCAAGATTCTTCTTCAAGGTAAATCCTTCTCTAAAGATTTTAATCTTTACAATTCAAGTCTCTTCTTAAAATCATGAATCATTAATAGAATTCTTAGCCCTTGGCCATAACATTTTCAAGAAATTAATTCCAGAACCTAAAGAAAGGATTTCTTGGCCGTTCTTGTTGAAATTAGGGTTCTTCTTCAAGATTCATGGAGTGTGTAAGGTATGTAAGCTTATTAAAGTAAGGAACTTTGTTGTTCCTCACACCCTACTCCTACAATATATATTTTTAAGATCAAAGCTAGGGTTTTTATCCACGATTCTATGATTTTGAATTCCCTTTATCTCCTATCATTGATTTTTGATTTTTATCATCAAAATTATGATATTTATGTCATTAATGATTATTGATTAATGGTTCATGATTATTATACCACATAGACCCCTTTCTAACCAAAGTTATTTAAAAATCTTGTCGTAGTTACAATAACGACGGAAACATGTCGTTACAATAAATATCAACTTAACCATCACTCGTCCCTGAGTGACAAATTAGGAAAAAGGGGCTAAAGTGAGAGTAGAGTAGTACCTGAATTGACTAACAACTGGGGATGCTTGTCTCGCATGTCTTTCTCGGTTTCCCAAGTATCTTCCTCAACTGGATGATGCTTCCATTGAAATTTCACGGACTTAATCTCTTTGGTCCTCAGCTTCTGGACATCACGATCAAGAATTGCAATCGTTCTTCCTCATACTGAAGGTCCTTGTCTAACACAATTGAGTCCCATTTTATTATGTAATCCCCATCTCAATGATATCTCTTCAACATGGACACATGAAATAGCGAATGAACTCCCGATAGGTTAGGAGGTAAAGCCAATCTATAAGCCACTGGCCCTACAGTTAATGACCTCAAAGGGACCAATGTATCGAGGACTAAGCTTGCCCTTCTAACAGAATCTCATTACCTCTTTCATAGGTGATACCTTAAGAAGAACTTTCTCACCAGTCTGAAATGTCATGTCTCTTACCTTATGGTCTGCATACTTCTTCTGTCTACTTTGGGCTGCTAAAAGCTTAGCTTGAATACTCCCCACTTTATCGGGGACTAAGCTTGCCCTTCTAGCCGAATCTCATTACCTCTTTCATGGGTGAAACCTTAAGAAGAACTTTCTCACCAGTCTGAAATGTCATGTCTCTTACCTTATGGTATGCATACTTCTTCTGTCTACTTTGGGCTACTAAAAGCTTAGCTTGAATACTCCCCACTTTATCTTGAGCATCTTTCACTAAATCAACCCCCAAAAGTTTCACATCTCCAGCCTCAAACCATTCTATGGGTGATCTACATCTCCTCCCATACAGTGCTTCAAATGGTGCCATATCAATGTTGGAGTGGTAACTATTATTATAAGAAAACTCACACAAGGGGATGAACTTATCCTAATGACCTCCAAAGTCAATCACGCATGCCCTCAACATGTCCTCTAACACTTAGATAGTTCTCTCCGACTTCCCATCCATCTGGGAATGAAAGGTTGTGCTAAAGGTGAGTTGAGTACCCAATTATTCATACAATTTTCCCCAAAACTTGGATGTGAATTGCGTACCACGGTCTGAGATGATAGAAAGGGGCACCCTGTGCAGCCTTACTATCTCTTTTACATACACCTTGGCCAATTGCTGAGCATTATAGTTTGTTATGACTGGAATAAAATGGGCTGACTTAGTTAATCTGTCAACAACTACCCAAATAGAATCATACTTTCCCAATGTTTTGGGAAGACCAACCACGAAATCCATAGCTATTCTTTCCCACTTGCATTCCAAAATTGACATTCTTGAAGCAAACCTACCGACCTTTGATGCTCATATTTTACTTGTTGGCAATTTTAACACTTAGCCACAAACTCCGCTATATCTTTCTTCATGCCAGGTTACCAAAAGAGTCATTTCAAGTCTTAGTACATCTTAGTCACACCCGGATGAATGGAATACCCCGAACCATGGGATTCCACCAATAAATTCTGAATCAAGTCGCCCACTCTAGGAACACAAATACTTTCTTTAAAACTGAGTACACCTCCCACATCAAGAGTGGTCTCATGTGCCTTGCCAAACACTGTTTTATTTCTGAGCACTTTCAAATGCTCATTCTCAAACTGTTTGGCCTTGATCTCCTCAATGAATGTGGTCCTTACTTCAATGCTAGCTAACACCCCACCTTTCTTTGAGATGCCCAACTACATGAACTTAGATTCCAAGGTTTGAGTTTCCTTAGACAAAGGTCGCTTGAATACACTCAAGCAAGCTAGACTACCAATACTCACCACTTTTTGGCTTAGTGCGTCCGCCACTACATTAGCCTTGCCCGAATGATACTGGATGGTCACATCATAATCCTTGAGCAACTCCATCCACCTTCGCTGTCTCAAATTCAGATCATTTTGAGTGAATACATGTTGTAGGCTACGATGATCAGTAAACACCTCACACTTGACACCATAAAGGTAATGCCGCTAGATCTTAAGAGCAAACACTACCGCTGCTAACTCTAAATCATGTGTGGGGTAATTCCTCTCATGCACCTTCAATTGCAGCGATGCATAAACTATAACATTCTTATCCTGCATTAACACAACACCCAAACTCGAATGTGAAGCATCACAATAAATAATAAAATCTTTACCTTCCACTGGTAGTGCTAGAATAGGTGTCGTGATCAAAAGAGTCTTGAGCTTTTGAAAGCTCTCCTCACATTTTTCAGTCCATTCAAATGGTATCTCCTTTTTTGTCAAATTTGTCAAATGTGTGGCAATGGAAGCAAAATTCTTCACAAATCGATGATATTAGCAGGCAAGCTCCATAAAACTCCTAATTTCAGTCACAAACTTGGTCGAACCTAATTCCTAACCACTTCAATCTTTTGGGGATCTACCATTACCCCTTCCTTTGAAACTGCATGCCCTAAAAAGGCAACCAAAGTCAACCAAAATTCACACTTAGAAAATTTCGCATACAACTTTTGTTTCCAAAAACACCCAAAACAATATGAAGATGGTCGGCATGCTCCTCCTCACTTTTCGAATAACCAAAATGTTGTCAATAAACACTATCACAAACGAATCAAGAAAGGGTTTGAACACACCATTCATCAAACTCATGAAAGTTGTAGGTGCATTTGTCAACCCGAATGACATAACTAGGAACTCATAGTGCCCATAGCGGGTCCTAAATGCCGATTTTGGTATATCCTCATGCCTAATCTTTAACTGATGGTAACCAGACCTTAAATCAATCTTAGAGAAAATGGATGCACCCTGCAACTGGTCAAAAAGATCATCTATCTGAGCCAGTGGATACATGTTCCGAATGGTGACCCTATTCAATTGACGATAGTCTATGCACATTCTCATACTACCATCATTTTTCTTAACAAACAAGTAGGAGCACCCCAGGGTGAAGCACTAGAACAGATGAATCCTTTATCAAGAAGTTCTTCGATTTGAGCCTTAAGCTCTCTTAATTTTGCTAGAGGCCATATGATAAGGAGGGATGAAAATGGGACGAGTACCAAGTTCTAAATCAATGCAGAAATCTATATCCCTATCTGGAGGCATACCAGGCAAATCAGTAGGAAACACTTCTCTAAATTCTGACACCATATGGCTAGATTCAATAGAGGGAGATTCAACCTCAACATCCCGAATATGAGACAAATAAGCCAAACAACCTTGCCCTACCAGTTTCCTAGCCCGAATGAAGGATATGATCTTAGCTGGCTTAGGCTTGTACATCCCTTCCCACTCTAACTTTTTCCTACCCGGAATCTCTAGAGTCACAGACTTAGTTTTACAATTCAACACAACATAATATGGGGACAACTAAGCCATGCCTTAGATTATATCAAAGTCAGTCATATCCAAAATAATCAAATTATCCCAAGTCTGAAAACCCATAAACATGATAAGACAAGCATGATAGACATGTGTGACTATGACAGACTCTCCAACGGGGGTAGAAACATGGATGGGGGCATCAAGTATATCACAAATCATATCAAATTATGAGGCAAATCACACTGACACATAAGAATAAGTAGAACCCGGATCAAATAACACATTAGCCATCTGGTCACATACAAGAATAATACATGTGATCACTGCATCAGAAGACTTTGCCTCGTTCTTCCCCGAAAAGGCGTAACACTGAGCCATGTCATATTGACGGGCGACTTCCCTGCCTGGCTGCGCCGTACCTCTACCTGGGTTACCATTTCCCCTACCTCCGCGGCCTCGCTGATTTTCACCTCACCCACCTTGTGGACGTTGATGAGTCCGAGATTTGGACTCATTTAGGGCATTATTTGTATAGGTTTAGTGTCCTCAAATGCTCATTTTGTGCCAATAATTGATGGAAAAATCCTTTATTTTAATTATTATGGATTAAGAAGCAAAGCATGGACATTAAGTTGTAAAAGGAACAAAGCGAGCTGAAAGAAGGAAGAAAAAAGAGCCTGGTGATCGCCAAGTGGCCATTTGACCGCCTAAAGTTCCAGTGTGCCAAACCCTGAAGTAGAAAATTAAGTTGGTGAGAGAAAGAAGCAGTCAGCAGATCATCGAGTGGTTCCACGATGTAGTGTTAGATCACCCAAAGTTACAGACCTGGAGGATGCTGAAGGCCAAGGCAAAAACGCGAAGGAATTGACCAAAGGGCGGATCGGCGAGGTGATCAGCGAGCCCGACTTACTGCGTCGAATGTCCCTTCGCAGCATATTTTTGGCGACTATAAATACATTTTTTAACATTTAGTTTAGTATCAGATTATTATTGAATATTGAGTTCTAAGTTTTGACATTGAATTCTAAGTGTTGAGACAAGTTTTCCTTAGCTTTGAAGAATTGAGATTTTTCACTTTTGAGAAATTGGAAGTGGGTCTTTGAGATTCTTCAATTTGGACCTTTGTAAAGATGAAATTAATCGTACCCAGTTGATGGAAACATAATTTGGTAACGATTTCTATCTTTTTATGATGTCTAGCTAAAACCTCAATTCTTGGGGTGTGATTATGAGATGATTTAGCTAATGGGTGTTGCTAATTGTTAGTCTAATTGCTATTTAGAAGTGAGTTCAATCATTTATTGTGGGTTAATTTAGGAATTGAAGTTGTAAATGTGATTCCACCTTTGTGTTCTTGGCTTGCTCGAGAGAGATGTTTTAGAACTAAGGTATTTGATTGATGGTCTGTCGGTATTGGGTTGGCCTGGGTTCAGCTCGAGAGAGTGAATCCTAAACCTTTCTCCACACATTCAGCTCGAGAGAGTGAATGGACTAAGGTGTGGTATGTTCTTATTTCGCATGCTTGTTGATGTTCGAGAGAAATCAACTTGATTCGGGGTAAATTGTTTGAGAGAAAGTTTATCTCCACTATAGTCTAGCTTACTCACTGATTTTCAGCAGTTTTCTAGTAGTTGCAACTACCCATTTCTCTATAATAGCCTGTAATCGAATCACATTCCAAGAACCCGTCTCATTATTGTTATTTTCATATT
This sequence comes from Solanum acaule, assembly GCA_036250505.1. NCBI lineage: Eukaryota > Viridiplantae > Streptophyta > Magnoliopsida > Solanales > Solanaceae > Solanum > Solanum acaule. Next base: position 14,569 of record JAJOOR010031383.1, on the reverse strand, counting down.
GTTTTGCTGTTGTTGTAGTTGATAATTGAAACCAAAACCCCTTTATTTGATATTCGTGTCTCTCCTCTGATTTGAATCATGTTTTTATTCGTAAATGTCTATTCCTATGGCTGATTTGAGCATATTTACACTTGACTCTTGAATCTTAAACACGTACCGCTCCATGTGGGATTCGACCCTAACTCATTTAGTTGGGTTATTATATTGACTAACGATCGTTGACGCTTAGAACTAGATTAAGTGTCATTGAAACGTTAATCAAAATGGCCGCCGTTGTCGGGGAGTAGTGTTGGTTAAGATTCTTTTGTTGAGTTAATTTTTTTTCTTTTTAGTCATAGTTGAATCTACTTACTTTTAGTTTTGGTTTTCACGTTGCTTGGTTAGAGTAGAAGAAAAGAGCATGTCTTGTAGCTATGGTGACCCAAAGGACCACCCTCCTTTGAGATTGATGAGTTTTAGGGATAACATCCTAACTTTCAGGCAATTGGAGGATGAGTCAATCCATGAGTTGTGGCTGAGATTTAAGTTGTTATTGCTGCAATGCTCGACTCATGGAATTCTAGAAAACATGCTACTAGACTGCTTCTATAGACGTCTTGGTCCTGAAAACAGAAGAGTGGCTGGCCAAATTTCTCTGGGTGGTCTCACACGACTACCATATGCAATGGCAGCCCAGCTCCTTGATCATATGGCCAAGACCAACAAAGAGACTAAGAAGGACCAGATTTTGGCCACACTGTTGACTTAGCTGGATCTCGTGGCCAAACAGATTATGGAATTGGAGGTACCGTACAAAAAGAAAGATCGGTACATTCCCCCTCACGAGTGTATAAAGCCTAAGGAGTACGAGGGTGGACAAATAGAGGAGATACTCTCACTTATTCTCCATAAGATCGAAGAACACGATAGAGTGTTGAATGAGATAAAACAGAATGTCTCACTACTGAATCAGATGACTGCTTCCCATTCCATGTCTATTCCGCTATTGGAGATCCAAATGGGTAATGTGTTGTTTCTTCTCTACCCCACGAATCAAAATTGAGTGGGGAATTCATCGTTCAACGACGTTAAATAAGACGCTTCTTGGGAGGCAACCCAAGTTTTACTACTTTCATTGTGTTTTTGAAATAATCGTGTGTTGATTGTGCAGGTTAAAGTATGGAATGTGTTTGAAAAGTGCATATTGACGAGCAAAATGTCCAGTCGACGCGACTCGCCGAAGAGATTGGTGAGCCCGACTTGGACCGTCGTTGGACTCAAGAAATTCTAAGGTTGGAGTCTGTAAAACTCTGTGAGACAATGAGTAAATCGGTGTGTCGCCGAACAGGTAGGTGATCGCAACTTTGTCCGCCGTTTGGACCCCCCACATTAACTGGAGATCCTGTAAAACTCGGCGAGGTAAGTACCCACTCGGCATGTCGTCGAGTGGGTTGGCGAGCAAAACTAATGTCGCCGAATGGGCGAGAACTGGACGATTTTATAGGCCAAAGGTTTAAACTTTCAAACTCTTTCACTTTCCCTCACTTTTTAACTTCCCAAACTCACACCCGCACTATATTTTCCCGTATTTTTGCAATATTATCACTTTTTATTCGTCAATTGTGTGTTCAGAGTTGGATTTGTTTGCCGCCTAGCTTTTCAAAGTATATATTCGGCATAAAAGGTTGGTTTTTCGAACCCCGAGCTAGTCTTTAGCAATTTTACTCATTTGCAATTGTTCTTATCTTAGTGATGTGTGCTGGGCCTCTCTGATCTTTAATTGTGTGCTTTTATGCCTATTTTAATTTGAAAATCATGCCTAGATTGCCAATTGTTGGTTTCCTAATATTTTTGTGCCTTAAAATTGATAAAAAAATTTGGGTGATGTTTTGTTAATGTTGGGTCTAGTCGGGTGAAGTCTGAGTAACCTTTAATTGTGCTAAATGATGTATTTTGCCCGATGATGGAGCGTTTGACGTCATTCCTAAGGGCTAAAGTCATCAAATGGCCAAATTTGGAGAAGTCAGAGTATCCCGGGGGAATGGGTTTTATGGGTCTAGGTTTAATTGAATGAGTGCATGTTTTGATTTTGTTTTTGGGGGCTGCGTGGTTGATTTTGGAAGTTAAGGTAGAAAGTAGGCACGTTGGGCAGTTTGGGGAGCTGAGTCGAGCTCGCCGAACCACTCGGCCGTTCGCCGAATCCCCCTTGCTCGCCTTTAATTTCTTGGTTTTTAAGGCTTTTGATTTTGTAACTTTCGGCGAGAAGCCTGAGTTCACCGAGTGCACTTGGCTACTCGCCGAAAGTCTTCTTTGATCGCCCTTTCTACGCCCCTAATCCCTAAAATGCACTGTAACTTTTGGCGGGCTTGTCTTTGCTCGCCGAATGCTATCGGTGATTCACCGAAAGGCCCCTCCCATCACCGACATGTCAATTTTTCTGAGAATTTTTAAGCTAATCCTTTTTGCGAGCCCGATCTGGCTCGCTAAAGTGATTCGGCGAGTCTGTCTGCAACTACTTTTCTTCAACTTTTCATGAAACAAATCTAACTCTTTTTGATGGTTTTCAGATATGGCTAGACCAAAAGTGGTCGGTAGAGACATGCCACCCCGCAAGAGGGATAAGGGAATAAAAATCAACGAGGATGCAGCTGCATCCGCAGCTAAGGTGTTGATGAGTCTGAGATTTGGACTCATTTAGGGCATTATTTGTATAGGTTTAGTGTTCTCAAATGCTCATTTTGTGCCAATAATTGATGAAAATTCCTTGATTTTCAGGATTATGGATTAAGGAACAAAACATGGACACTAAGTTGCAAAAGGAACAAAGCGAGCTGAAAGAAGGAAAAAAAGAGAGTCTGGTGATCGCCAAGTCCATTTGGCGAGTCGCCGAGTGGCCATTTGACCGCCTAAAGTTCCAGTGTGCCAAGCCCTGAAGGAGAAAATCAAGTTTGCTAGAGAAAGGAGCAGTCGGTGGATCACCGAGTGGTTCTGCGATGCAGTGTTAGATCACCCAAAGTTACAAACCTGGAGGATGTTGAAGGCCAAGGCAAAAAGGCGATGGAATTGACCAAAGGGCGGATCACCGAGTTGATCGGCAAGCCCGACTTACTGCGCCGAATGGCCCTTCACAGCATATTTTTGGCGACTATAAATACATTTTTTAACATTTAGTTTAGTATCAAATTATTATTGAATATTGAGTTCTAAATTTTGACATTGAATTCTAAGTGTTGAGACAAGTTTTCCTTAACTTTGAAGAATTGAGATTTTTCACTTTTGAGAAATTGGAAGTGGGTCTTTGAGATTTTTCAATTTGGACCTTTGCAAAGACGAAATTAATCGTACGTAGTTGATGAAAACACAATTTGGTAACGATTTCAATCTTTTTATGATGTCTAGCTAAAACCCCAACTCTTGGGGTGTGATTATGTGATTATGGGATGATTTAGCTAATGGGTGTTGTTAATTGTTAGTCTAATTGTTGTTTAGAAATGAGTTCAATCATTTATTGTGGGTTAATTTAGGAATTGCAGTTGCAAATGTGATTCCACCTTTGTGTTCTTGGCTTGCTCGAGAGAGAAGTTTTAGAACTGAGGTATTTTATTGATGGTCTGTGGGTATTGGGTTGGCCTGGGTTCAACTCGAGAGAGTGAATCCTAAACCCTTTTCAACACATTCAGCTCGAGAGAGTGAATGGTCTAAGGTGTGGGCTGTTCTTATTTCACATGCTTGTTGATGTTAGAGAGAAATCAACTTGATTCGGGGTAAATTGTTCGAGAGAAAGTGGATCTCTATAGTCTAGCTTACTCACTGATTTTTAGCAGTTTTTTAATAGTTGCAACTACCCATTTGTCTATAATAGCCTGTAATAGAATTACATTCCAAGAACCCGTCTCATTATTGTTATTTTTGTATTGTTTTGCTGTTGTTGTAGTTGATAATTGAAACCAAAACCCCCTTATTTGACATTCGTGTCACCCCTTCATTTGAATCATGTTTTTAATTGTAAATGTCTATTCCTATGACTGATTTAACCATATTCACACTTGACTCTTGAATCTTAAACATGTACCGCTCCCTCTGGGATTCGACCCCAACTCATTTAGTTGGGTTATTATACTGACTAATGATCGTTGACACTTAGAACTCGATTAAGTGTCCTTGAAATGTTAATCAGATGCTTCGACCATTATTACCATTTTCCGTGGGTACCACTGCTCTAGTCTGTTGCTGTGTGATTCCAACATGCGCAGGTGGGGACAATCTCTCCTTATATGCCCTGGTTCTCCACAGTTATAGCAAGTGCGATCAAAAGATGGCTTTCTGCCCGTCGAAGGTGCGGCTCCCTGGCTATCCTAAATTAAATTCTGAGGTGGAGTTCCTGAGTAGTTACTTGTAGAAGCGGGCATATTGGACTGAATTGGCCGGGCTGCAAGTGTTGGCTTACCTGAACCTCTGGAGTAGGAACCCTGAAAGTTACCTGTGCTCTTAGCTTTCTTAGCCAATGCATTAGCCAGACCCTCTCGCCTCACCCCCTCCACTTTCTTCACAAAATCTGTTACCTCATTAAAACTTTTTCCTGTAGAAGTCATGTGCACAGACAATACCTGTAACTCAGAATTCAGTCCCTTAACAAATAGATGGATCCTCTCTTCCTCAGTAATCACCAATTGCGTAGCATATCTAGACAAAACATGGAATTTAGCCTCATAAGCAGCCACAGTCATACCACCTTGCTCCAAAGCCATGAACTCATCCTTCTTACGATCTCTCAATGTCCGGGGCACATACTTTTCCAAGAATAGAGCATGAAACTGGTTCCAAGTGAGTGGGGGTAAAGTTGAAGATCTGCATTCCACACAAGCTCTCCACCACTGCTTAGCCTCGCCCTAAAGTTGAAAAGTCACAAACTCTACTCCATGTTGATGAACAATTCCCAACTTATGAAGTCTCTCATAATAATCTAGAGTGAACTCATAGGCGTCCTCACTCTCGGAACCATAGAACACCGGCAGTTTCAATTTCAAGAACTTAGTCAGCATCTCATGTTCATTACTAGTCATAACAGGACCCAACAAAGGATGGAAGAAAACATCAGTACCTATAGTTCCACCCACCTTGGGGACATTGATAGCAATAGGGGAATTGGCGAGAGCTTGAGTTGCGAGAAGAACTCCAGGACCAACCAATCCTTTCAGGAACGACATTCTCTGTTGAGCTAACACTGGGTCTAAGGGAGGAATACCTGTAGTCTCAGCCTGCACCTCTTACTCTTGTCCAACATCTTCATCATTCTCAACCTCCACATTCTCCTCTATCTCTTCATGATGCGCAAGAGGATTCTCATCTCTGGGAGCATTCTCAACAGGAGCTCCACCCCTAGTGGGTGCTACCCTTCCACGGCCTCTACCCCTTGATCTTTCTCTACCCCTTCCTCGACCGCGACCTCTTGCTGCGGACTCCTCAGTGGGATCATTGACGGGAGCTACGGGCCTGACACCGTTGAATTAAGTGTTAACCATCTGCGGACAGAAGAGTGAAGGAGATTAGATACCAATTTGGATCACCAGATACCAATTGGAACCAAGTTATAGCACGAAATGAGACAAGAGAAAACAAAGAGATTTCCTAAAGTCCTATAGCCTCTCGAAGAAAAGCACAGACATCTCCGTACCGTTTCGCAAGACTCTACTAGACTCATTTTGGTACATCGAGATCAATGAACCTAGGGCTCTGATACCAACTTTGTCACGACCCAGACCATCGTGATTGGCACCCACACTAACCCTCCGGTGGGAGAACCATTACTATAACCCAACTAACCATGAAACTAAGCATTTAAAGATACATAAACAAGTTTAAATGTAGAAATAAAGTAGAGTTCCCATAAACTCTAAATGTCTAACAACGATTGCAGAATTAATGCCTAGAACCTGAAAGTCAATGTTCCAAAACATCTAAAGTTCAACAAGTCTACAAAAATGGGTGCAACCCAAACTAATCATAAGAAATCTAAAGTACTGGTCTAAGTCCGAAGGAAGTGGACATAAACAAAATGAGAACTTATGGCAGCCCGAAAGAACTAGCTCACCTTTGAATTCGAATCGATCACTAGTCTTCTAAACGAGGTCTGTCAGTAGCCGCCTGAAGATGCCCTGTACTCAACAAAGAAAGAGCAAGTGCAGTATCAGTACACAACCACAAGGTACTGGTAGGATCACGCGGCTATCCCAATAAGTGAAACATATATAAGTCATTACAACATAATAAACATGCATACACCGAAATAGATATCGAAATACGGAATTGGGGAGCGAAAACTTTACCTTTAGCACCAAATTTCGTGGAAAGCTGTCAAGAACTCGTCTGGGGTCGTCTCCTAGCTCTCAAAAATGGAAATTGCAGAATAATGGCATTTTTGGGGTTTATTTCCGACTTAAGTCGCGATTGTCCTGCCACAGCGGACCTCATCCTGCTACAGCGTCCCCGCCTTGGCGGGAAAATCCTGCCTTGGAGTCTTGAACGGAAACAAAGAGCTAAATTAAGAGTTCCAAACCCCCATTTCACAACACACCCTCATCCCATGACACTCATAAAATACTCGTTCACGCTAAGATCAGTTTCGGGAGTTCTACTCTCCCGAATTTGATTCTGTAAAGTTGTACGGGTTCCTCAACGTGTTAGCTATCTACTCATGTGATCAAATCCATAATTTGATCTCCCATTTGTTACCCGATTTCCCTAGACCTCACTGACTCCGATTTCGTCCAAATCTGGACTAGGTTGGAAAATTTCAAGTTACTACCAAAAAGTTTTCCGGCCCAAAAATTTCCCCCATTGCTTTTCTATAATGACGGGAACAGGTCGTTACATAAAGTCCTTTACCAAGTGTATCAAAAGTATCTAAAGTGATCTAGGGTCATACGAGACCTCAAACACCAAGCCATGTGTATGGTTTTATGTACATGAAATGAAACTTCTGTTGGATTTGTCATCTCTATCGTCCTTCTAATTGAACTTTATTCAGTATCGTTATAGTAAAATCGCAAAGTTATTATGTATTTTTGTCACATTAAAGTAACTGAACTTTATCTAACGTGACATCAAAGTCAGAGTTCTAGTAATCTTTGAGCTTTAAAAGTTCTACTTCATTCATATTGAGATACTTGAATTTGTCAATTTTAATATAACGATTTATTTGTTCTAATTATATTATCCTTTTTTTAATATACATTATATATTTGATCCCAATCCTTTTTATAGATAAAATGATTATTTATATCAACTATATATTTTCTTTATTTTGTTGTGGATCAAAATCTACCTAACTTAGTTAAAACTCTATTATTTTAGGCAAATAAAAATATTTTAACCAAAGTAATGATGTTCAAACGGTGTATTTTTATATATAAAAATAAATTGTGTATTTGTTTTGCAATGAGCCAATGACTACTTATTTCAACTATGAATTATTTATTTATTTTGGGTCAAAGTCGTAAAATATTTGATTGAATTTTTTTTCTTTCATATTATTATTTAGATGCAATGCTTATTTGTTCTAAGCGTGTATTTCTTATTTTCTTGGCTAAATATATAAAAGAACTTGATTAAAATTCGGTCATTATCTTTAGGCAAAATTATTATCACATTAAGGTTTTTTTAATCTATTAATTTTTTTTTAAAAAATAAATTGGTTAAGAAATACATTCCTTCCTTTTGATTTACAAAATCAACAAATTAAGGAAAAAAGATAAATGTCGTCAAACTACGTGAAATTGAACAAAAATATCTTTTCGTAATAGTTTGGTCCAAAATGCCCCCTGTTGGTAGTGGTTTGGCTAAAATATTGTTACTTAATTGTGTCAAAATGTTTTTTTCTTTATAAACATATTATTTTAAGCACATTATTTTCCTAATTAAAACATTAATTTTAAAGAACGTTATAAAAAAAATGTTAAATAAGTTTTTTCTCTTCTTAATCTCGTTTTATCAATTAATATAATAATAACTTCATGCATTTTTAACTGATTAGGATACAACAACAAACCCAATGTTTTAACTGATTTGGATAATGATAATTTATATTCCTAATATACTAGGACATATTTTTGTTTCAAAAAAAAGTTTCAAATTGAAGTAGGATAAACATTTTGTAACGATCCAAAAATGGACATGATGACACTCGTCTAGTCCCACCAAGACAAGTCACACTAAAACCCAACAATACGATAGAAATACAGAAAAACTTAGTCATTCTCAAATACCCCCAAAACCTGGTTGTCACGTGTACAAGCCACTAATGTATAATAACTGAGTTTGAAAGATAAGTACAAGTCTCAAATGTCCTTGTCTCTCGAATAGAACAATAACATAAATAAGGAACATGAGGGCTTATCGAGATGACAAACAACTACCTCTCAAGTATTCACAGAAAGCCTTAGACGTACACAAAAAAAGGGTACTCACACAGATCCGGGCTCGAAACCTACACAAGTGTAAAAGCAAGGAGTGAGTACCAAACAACACGGTACCCAGCAAGCAACTCACTAAACACAAGGTAAAACAAGCTAGAAAATGAGAACTCATTTCATCCCAACTGAACCGCCACAACTACAACCTGCGTATAAATCAACCCAACCTAACAGTTCACAAAATACAGTTCGTAATGTTTCATAATCACAGTCCAACAATTACATTTCATCCAATCACAAGTATCAAGTTCATCAATCACAATAATCAAGTTCATCAATCACAATAATGAAGTTCAACAATCACAAGTATCAAGGTCATCAATCACAAGTATTTAAGTCATCAATCACATTAATCAATGTCATCAATCTTGATAATCAAGTTCATCAATCACAAGCAACAAATCGGGATCTATGGGAAACACCCAAGATCCATATATCCACCGAAAGCAATCTCGACCACAATACCACTTGTCGGAACAGACCTCAACATCAATACCATTTATCAAAATAAACTTCAATATCAATAACACTTTCTGAAATAGACCTCGACATCAATACACTTGTCAGAACAAATCTTGACATTAATAACATTTGCCGAAACACACCTCGACATCAATACACTTGACAGAATAGACCTCGACATCAATAACACTTTTCAGAATAGACCTCGGCATAATCACAATACATCTCATCACAGTGTTCTAGAACTGATGCAAGTAGACATGTTCACACAATAATGAGGAAATTACAAATTCAAGTAATTCACATCCACAACAATACTATTAAAGTATTTTATCAACCACCGATTCAATATCGATAATCAAGGAAATTCACTCTATTCAATACAACATTATCAACACGTTGCCCTTTTCATTAATCTTATTTCTATCATTAAGGTAATTCATTTTGAGAAATTAACGCATCACCTCATTTCCATTACTCCCCAGCACATACAGCAAAGAGGGTTCAAGATTCTACAAGGCTTAGAAGTTCACTTAACTTAATAAATCAAAATCAATTCGAGACTGGAGCTTTTTCTTTCATCATATCAACTAGTCAAACAAGTATTCACAAAGAGATTTCGAAACCAACAACACCCATATTAAGTAATTTGGAAATTGTGGGTCAAATCGATTCAAAAATCGGATTCTGAAAATGAAGTTAGAATCTAAAAATTGTTACATGTATATGTTATCGAAAATATTTGGAATCCATTGGTGAAAACCATTTTGAAGACGGAGTTGTAATTCGCCCAAAATCACTTCTTTTTAAAGCTCAAGTTCATGAGAAACCCTAGGTTTGAATCCAAAATAGCAAATTAAGTGATAAAATCTTGCCATAATCAAGTAATAACAATGAATGGGAGTTAAAATTTGTTACCCAATCAAAGTTTCTTGAAAACTCACTTTTAAATCGTCAATACCAAGCTTGAAAACTCAAAAATAGAGGAAATGAGACTGAAACCTCAAACTTTGAGACAAAAACACTCTTAGGTGTCGCAAAAGAAAGCCTAGGTTTGCTTTCATGAACGCCGCGAATGGGATAATCGGATCACTAACGTGATCCCCAAAAAAAAAGTCAAGCTTTTGTTTTCCCAAAGAAAGGTCGCAAAAACGGAAAGGACTCCGCGAATGCGATTGTCAGGAAACCTGAACCCTCGCGAACACGATAAACCTTCGCGAACACGATCAAACCTTCGCTAATGCGAGGGTCGCGAAGGTGATCGACCCCTTGCAAACGCGAGGTACAACAAATGTTAGGTACCAAAAAATCAGCCAACACATAACTCTTCGAAATGACCCTCAAAATCCGTTCAGAACCACATACACACAAACCAAATATGCTACCTGATGAAACTCGATATTTCAAACTCAATGGAACCATCAAAATATGAGTTCAAGGTCTTCTTCTCTCTCTTCTCTTAGCAAAGGTAGGTGAAAGTCAAACCTTTGGCTTGCGGGCTCAGGGATTACAGTCAGCTGCCTCCCCTGTAGTCGTCAGCTCGTTCTTAACAGATTCAAAATCTACGAAAGTCACAATGAACAAATATAATGCCTAAAATACCAAATCAAGATCGGGACCTCTCCTAAGCCTAAAATTATCCCCCAAATCTAATGAAATTGTCGAAAATCATATCCGAGCATTCGAAATCCAAATATTGACCAAAGTCAACCCAAAGGCAAAAACCTCAACTATTTACAACTTAGGACCTCAAATCCACGAAAGACTCTTAATCTGAAACCGACAACTCTCGTAGTCTAAATTCTACATTCCATGACTGATGGAATTGACAAAATTTGATTCCGAGACTCGAAACTTCAAAAGACACTGAAAACCATTATTTAACAACTTAGTATTTCAAAACTCTAAAATTTCTACTATTCTCAACTTCTTACTCAAAACTGATTTTACAAACTAAGCAGAAATGACTCGAAGAAACTATCAAGAGGGGTAAAATAGTAATTTTATAAAAACTTCCAAAAATAATCAACCGAATCATTATATTATCTACCACTAAAAATTATGTTCGTCCTCGAATATAAAGCAAGAAAAAGTACATGATACCTCAAAAAGTTGGGAATATTTGGCACGCATGTCAGCCTCTATCTCCCATGTTGCCTCTCCAACTGAACGGTGCTTCTACTATACCTTTACTAAAGCAATCTCCTTGGTCCTAAGCTTTCAAGCCTACCTATCCATAATGGTTATATGATCATCCTCAAATGACAAGTGTGGACCCAACACTACCGAATCAAGAAAAAATACATATGACTCATCTAGCACGTACTTCCAAAGCATGGAGACATGAAATACATGATGTACAACAAACAAGCTAGGTGGAAAGGACAACTTATAAGCCACCTCTCTTACTCAGCTCAAAATCTCAAAAGGGCTAATGAAGTTAGGCTTATCTTGCCCTTCTTCTCAAACCTTATCATATCCTTCATGGGTGACACTCGGATCCAAACATGATCACCCTCTATAAATACTAAGGCTCGAACTCTCCTATCTGCATAACTCATCTGTCGACTTTGGGCTATCAACAGTTTACCTTGAACCATACAAACTTACTCCATGTCATATCTAAGAAAGTTTGTGTTTAAAGAGTGTATCTCAACCGAATTAAACTAACCAATCAGAGATCTACATGATTTTCCATTTAATGCCTCAAATGGGGCCATTTGAATACTAGAGTAATAATTATTGTTGTATGCAAAACTCTGCTAAGGGGAAGTGCTAATCTCATCGAGCATCAAAGTCAATAACACATGCTCAGAGCATATACTTTAACACTTGGATGATCCGCTCAAACTGCCCATCGTCTGAGGGTGAAAGGTTGTACTTATATCTTACCAAGTACCTAAACCATGATGTAAGGCCCTCAAAATGTGAATAGTGAACCTCGATCAAAGACAATGGAAATACGAACTCATATAGTCGAATAATATGATTGACATAAAGCTGAGATAACTTCTCCGTCGTATACTTACCCGAACTGGAAAGAAATGGGAGGATTCGGTCAACATGTCGATGACCATCCAAATAGAGTCATAACCACTCACGGTGGTATGAAGACCCATGACAAATTCCATGGTGATCTCTTCCACTTCCAAGTAGGATATGCATCCTCTAAGACACACCTCTGGGCCCAAGTAGGATATACATCCTCTAAGACACACCTCCGGGCCGCTGGTGCTGACACTTGACCTTTTGGCACGTCAAGCATTTTGACACAAAATATGAAATATCCTTCTTTATACCACACCACTAGTAATGTTGACTCAGATCATCATACAACTTCGCCACTCCTAGATGGATGAATATTGAGAACAATGAGCCTCCTCAAGAATCAATCTAATCAACTCGCCACCTTGGGTACACAAATCCTACCTCAGATCCTCAAGACACTATTAGAATCAAGCACAACCTCTTTGGCTTCCCTTCTTGAATGAGACACAACTTTCCATCATCAAATTGGCGCTTACAAATTTGCTCATCTAAGGAAGATCAGGCCTCTATAAAAGCAATCAAACCACAACTCTCCTTAAAAATCTACAATCGGACAAAACTATTGGCTAACATCTGAACTTCTCTCACCAATGGCCTCTCCTCACACCTAATAGAGACAAGACTCCTAATACTAGAAGTCTTTGTACTAAAAACATCAACCACCACATTGTCTTTCCCCGGATGATACAAGATGGTGATATCATAGTCCTTCAGTAACTTAAGCCATCTGCACTACCGATACCACCTCTACCTATGGTGTGGCAACTTCACCTAAGTTAAGGATGATCTTTGTTATACAAACTACCTCTCTTACCTTCTAGAAATGGAGCTCGGGGAGGCTGCTACTAAGTTATCTTTTCTTTGTGTCTGAATCAGAGGTACCACTTTTGAATGTGTCGAGGCTAACCACACTTGTAAAATACCTTTCTAATGTCAACCTTTGTTTTGAAACAAAGGGCATAGAGTAAACTTTCTTGTTTGATGACTTTTGGATGATACCTGAATCACGAGCTGAACAGGCATCCAAAATACCCTTGAGAAACTAGTCTCTTAGAGAAGGACCCACTAAAACTACCATCCTTTTTGGACTTTTTATACAGTAACTTAGAACAAAAATTCTGCTTCACCCCCTCCACATTCTTCAATGCTCAACCACTTTCTCAAAAGTCTTTCTAGAAAATACCATCTAGAGCACGACTAACTTGAGTCCCACATTTAGACCTTTAATGAAACGCCTAATTCTCTTTTCCACGATGCTATAAAGAATACCTGGATAGAGAGTGAAGAAGAGTCTCATAGGGTGCAACATACAAATTCCCCTACTTAATTCTGGTAAACTCATCACACATTTTATCTCATAGAATATGAAGAACATATTACTCTAAAAATATAGAGTAGAAGCGGGTCCATGTCATCAAAAGCCAACTAATGAGCCTAAACTCCACAAATGCCTGCCACCATAACTCAGCATCTCTAAGAAACTGAAAGATGACAAACTCCACTCCATATATATATATATACTACTTCTGCCTTATGGATCCTCTCATGACAATCACTAATGAATTTATAAGTATTCTTAGAATTTGTACCAAAGAAAAGGAGAGACTTCATTTTAATGAACCTCCAAAATAAATCATGCTTCTCGCTAGTAATTATCAATCCAGATATCAGCCTTGAAAACACCTTTTATCTCTGAAATATCATCCATTCATAAGGCAACAACTGCAACATGCTACTCCAAAATAGTGCCCCGTGTGAATGTCACGACCCAGGGGTACCCCTTAGACGTAACATGGCGTACTTGACCCCGAAGGGGTCTCATACAAGCCCTTAGCATCATCATAACATAAGATCATAGAAAAGTAGGGAAAATTTAAAACTTTCTTTCAAACAATCTAAAACTTTTTATAAGTAAGCGGAAGTCTTTACTAAGTCTTTGTCTCAAACCATCTATGAATAACATGAATAAAAGTCTTGGGAAGCCCATATAAAGTCTAAAACATAAGAAATAACATAAAAGGAACATAGTGGGTTTGTCCTCGAAGCTATGAGGACTCACTAATTCTTCAAGTCTTTTTGCACCTTACGAACCTAGCCTTCAAGCAACTCAATCTCCCAACACCCTACATTTGATTAGAATAAAGGCAATATGCGTTAGTACAAAATGTACCAAGTATGAAAGCTAACATAACATCAAAAAATATCTCAAATGGTTAGTCAACATAAGACATAAACATAAGAGACAATAACATATTCATAACATAAACTCCAACATAAGCTTCATATCATCACAAGTCAACATAAGACATACATAAATGAGCATAGGAGATACATCATGTTCATAGCATAGCCTCTATTTAGACTTTCATCTTTACATACTTCACCCTTTATCTTTCATATTCAAGAGAACTACTCAACAAGCCACCTCCAAGCATACTTGTGCGAGGCAAGGATAGCATCCCATAATACTATCCAAGCTAAGTACCTCTCTTTGGTCATTCTTGGTCGTAGTCAAGACCTAGGTTTTCATATCATAAGAGCACTTATACTCCTAAGTAACCTCAAGGCACACTTGTGCAATGCATGTGGGGCATCCCATAATACCACAC
>JAJOOR010031382.1:0-12671 GCA_036250505.1 Solanum acaule | reverse complement strand
CTCATCCTAACTCGGAATGAGGTGAAACCAAGTGCGTTGGAAAGCTAACTCAAAGAGCTTTAATTTAATAGGTTGTGGCCCTTCCAGTTCCTTGTGTGCTAAGAGATATTCCCCTTTAAAGTTGACCCTCCAAATTGCATTTTTTGCGATTTTCGAATTTTGATACGGTGCTCTGAAATTCGGGTTAGACCCATTTCCCACTCAATTTGACCCCCTGAATAAGAATATGAAGTCGAATTTCTGAAATCATGCACGAATTTTGAGATATATGGAAATTACATTTATAGGTGTTTCTGAAGCACATTTTCGGGCATTTTTGGGGTCGTTTCATAGGTCAAACGTAGTTCCCCCTCTCGAGGGTTAATAAGAAATTTTAATAATTAAATGACCGAGGCCGACACAGGCCGCCTACGTATCTCATTTTTGAGAATTCAGGTCGAACGTAGTTCAAGTAAAAGAGAATATTAAAAAGGGGATAAGAGGGTGACCGAGGCCGACATAGGCCGCCTACATAGTTCATTACAATAGGGATAAATTCTAAGCATGAAGGATTACCAGCAAATAAAGGCGGTTACAAGGAAAAGATAGAAATTGAGTCTTTAAACATGTTATCTTTTGACACCTTTTGAGTAGATTAATAACTTGTGAGATCCAATGTTCATGCTCAACCATGTGATGTCATCAAACAAATGTATCGATGTGTTCTCCAAGCAAATTGATGAGTTCTCTTTCTTGCGTTTTTGTCAGATATGCACCAATTTTGATTTCTTTGATGCGTTCATTATTTTCCTGATTCACTATTCTGATTTCTTCTGTATTCGACTTATTGTTACTTTCGAACTGTCTTAACTCCTCAACCAGGTGTTTGGGTACCATAATCTTCTCATTGCAGTCCTCAAATTCCTCCGCATCTACCCCATTTTGTTCATTCAGCTTGTGACATGACATGATATTGACAGATTTGAAAATATTTTCACTGAAATCATAGACAAATCTCGTTAGATAAATATAAGTAAAGCAAATTTTCGCAATAAGGGAAGTTTTTCATTCGAAATAAGAAAATAAGAACTTTGGCCATGACGATAAATCATTTTGTCTTTTTCAAATTATGAGGAGTGAGATTAAACATAGTTAGACAAAAATAGAGTAAATGATGGGTCTCGAGCCTCATTCGAAACACCACCAATTTTAGAAATAACATAAAAAATGTTTATGTCTACCAAGACGAGCGAGGAATCAAGAGCAAAGTGGATGTCGAATTAGGCATTTTCTCCTTTGACCCACTGTTTGGTATGACTGGTGTCTCGATCATCTCTTCAAGCACAATATCACCTTCTTTGAACCAATTTTTGATTCCTTCCCCTAGACCATTCTGCATTGGAAAAGACTGACATAAGTGAGGCAATGATTTTGGAAAAGCTTGATCGATCTTCTGCTTGTTCTGACCCTCTTTTGGCACTAAAGCAAAAGTTTGATGAGGTGCCATGATCACAAATTTGGATTTCTCTCTTTTGGTTGGAGAGGCTACAACTTCCTCAAGCTTTTCAAGGTTGGTTGAGATTATAACTTTCTTCACATTCAAATCTTCTTTGACTTCAACCATATTAATAGTTACTCCTCCATGATTCGGCATGGGGTTACTATTGACATTAGGAGTGGCAGTCTGAAGAGTGACGACCTTTTGATCTATCAAGTCTTGAATTTTATGTTTCAAGTTGATAAAATCCTCAGTAATATGCCCAGCACCTCCTGAATGGTAAGCACAGTGAAGATCGGATCTATAAAGCTTGGAGTTGACATTGATATTATTTGGATCAATTGGCTGTATCACGCCAGCTGATTTCAATCTCTCAAAAAGTTGTGTTCGACTTTCAACCAAAGGAGTAAAGACTCTAGAAGGTTTCTTCTTAAGATTTAGGTGAGGAGGATTGTATTTATTTCCTGGATGTGAAGGTACTTGACGGTAATTTGAAGGATTTTGGTGAATTGGTGCTTGCGTTTGGAAATTTGGGTATTTTGGAGCTCGATAACTAGTAGGGGTGTTTTGGCAGTGCGGGGGTGGAGTTTGGTGACTTAATTGGATATTTGAGCAATTAACTGATGGAGCTTGGTAATATGGATGGGTATTTTGGTAATTTGGATGTGGAGTTTGGTAAACAAGAGGTGGAATTTGGTAACTTAGTGATGGAATTTGGTAATTAGGAGGTAGAATTTAGTAACTCGGTGGTGGAGTTTGATAACCTGATTGGGTATGAATTTTGTGGAGCTCGAGGATAACCTATGTAAGGTGAGGATTTTCTAAAGTGTCTTTTTCCATCAGATGCACAGGAAATAGAAGACACATCCTCTCTCTTTTTTTTCAACAATCCTGAAGATTCAATTGGGGCGGCAACGCAAGAAATCTTTCCGGTTTTAATCCCGTCTTCGATAGCCTCACCTACCTTGACTATCTCCGCAAAGTTGGCTCCAATAAGCAACATTATCCTGTCATAATACTCTGGCTCTTGAATGCGTATGAACACTTCAACAATCTCCTTCTCAGACATGGGAGGTCGAACCCGAGCGGCCTCTTTCCTCCACTTATACGCATATTCATGATAGCTTTCAGTGGATTTTCGCTTAATTCTCTCCAAAGAATAGCGATCAGGAACGATCTCCACATTGTAGGGGAACCGTTCGACAAAATCCTTAGCTAGTGCATTCCAGCTAGACCATTGTTTTATCTCATGAGAGGCAAACCATTCCAACGCTTCCCCACTTAAACTTCGGCTAAAGAGCCGCATTAACAAAGCTTCATTCCTGCCAACTCCTACGAGTTGGTCACAGTAGGCTCTCAAGTGCGCCAATGGATTCCCTGTTCCTCCAAAAGTGTCAAATTTTGGCACTTTAAACCCTTCCGGGAGGTCCAGATTCAGATGGATGCACAGATCCTCATAACTCAAACCATCGACTTCAGGAATACAATGCAACTCCTTCATGGCTTTCCTGATCTCTTCTTTCAAATTCAACTTGGCTGTCTCTTCCTTTGACCTCCATTCTCTCTCTTGTTCCTTATAGTGATCAAGCTCAGAACAGTTGGCATAGGGTTCATTTGGAATTGGGATTTGAAAAGTAGTCTTTTGAGGCAATGGCGGAGCAATGGAGGGACTCTGGGTATTTTGGGTGACTTGGTAATTTTGGGGGAAAGTCTGGGGGTTGGTATGTTGATTGTGGTGATGGGGGAATATTTGCAGATTGTTGACATTTTGATTTTGAGAGGGAGGGCAAGCTCGTGGGTTGGCATTTTGATGAGAAGGAAAGGTTTGGGGGTTGGTACCTTGAGGAGGAGGTGGTGCTTGGTAAGAAACGGAGGCCTGATGGGGATTTTGGGCGGTTGGGTCGATGGTTGAGGGATTCTGAGCGAGATTGGAGGGAGGGTTCTGAGCGTGTTCCGCGTTCGAAGGAGGAAAGTAGAATGGAGGTCTCCCATTTCCTGGAGTATTAAAAGCAAAAATCGGATTATAAAGATATTTCATTCTCTGCATTTCGACCCTCATCTCGGTGATCTGTTGCATCAACTGCATAATTAATTCATTTTAATCAGTGACGGTGGGTTGAGCCACGACAACATCAGTCAAGTTAATCTCGTCATTGTTATCACCCATTATTGTCTTCCCTTTTTGCAAACTTTGATTGGGGAAGAAATCTTTGGGAGCCTTAGATCTTGTAAAATAAGGGTGTTCAGCCAGCTTATCAACACAGACCAGTTCTAAGTACCTGACAGAAGAAAAATTACTCAAAAGGTAAACGTGTTAGTGTCTGAAGGTGATAAATAGTGCAAGATATCACACATTGATGCAAACAAACAAGAGTTGCTTCATTCGAAGATAGACTTGCCTATAGAAAAAAATGGCTAATAGACAGAAATTTGTCTATTTAACTTTCGGATTAGTGACAGAAAAATTGACTTCAATTGAGTCAAGATTTTTTGCATCTTTCATTGACATACTTTTGATTTTCGATTGAGATGAAATTCGAATCTCATTGCAAGAGTTGAGAGAGATATAATTTCTCAAAATGGGGACCGAACCTTGAATGACTGTCTACGTATCTCGTGGAGGAGAATTCAGGTCCTACGTAGTTCGACCCTTGAATCCCTTTTCGATTTGAGACGGTGAATCTTTTGCTGATATGAGAGAGTAACATTTGAAAAGTGAAGTTCAAATTTTGTTGGGAAACTACAAACTCGAAGAGTATTTGGACACATTTTTGATAGTGACTTGATATTTGTGCTTAGGGGTTTTTAGAAAATTTCCAAAAGAGTAGGCTAGAACATCTCCAAATAAAGCAACATAATCACACAAACAGTTATAACACATAAACAATTATTGCGTATTTTAAACAGATATGTGAACCTTTTGTGCTGGGTAGGCCTAATGATTTGAGGGATGTATACGTCATTTGAAATATTTCATTGCCCCCAAAACTTAAATTTATACATGCTTTGTAAATAAACTGAATGGGGACACATAGTAGGGAAAATGGGCTACAAAATAATCAGTCACACGCAGGGATACAATCTTAAACTATGCTTCAATGGAAGGACCTTCGTTCTTGAACTTCTTGTCATCTTCGAGTGTCGACTCCTTTAGATGGACTAGTAGCTTGTGAAGTTATTCCTTCGGCAAGAATAAACTATAATCTACCTCTTACCCTAGAGGACAATGATTTTTCAAATAACGTATATATCCTTCAAATTTAAACAAATAAGCATGATTGTCTTTTATAGACCAAAATGGGTCAAATAGACATAAGGTGGGCATCTAATGGGCCCAACACGCCTTGGGTGTTGGGTCGACTTAGTTCAAAATGCGCTAAATTTTGGATTTGGTTTCGCTCTACGCTAGTTGACTAAGAGTGGCTTTGAAAGATCGGGAACCCAAGTGGAAAACTTAGGCTGGAATTCACAACAACTATTGGACGCATGACGTACCAATAAATCGTCGATCATTCCGGAAAAGGGTTGAGTATAAAAAAGTCCGATTACGGTTCCGCAAAACCGTTCTCTAATATACTATACATACAGGAGAAGATGCCATGAAATGCAATGACAGTTATAGCAGTTAAAACACGTTAAGCACAAATAAACAGTTTCAACAATTAATAACAATTAATCAAATAAGTCAAATCTTATAGTTAGAACTTAATTAAATCCCCAGCAGAGTCGTCATTTCTGTTTTACTCGAAAAAGAATATAAAGGAAAATGACTTAGTTTTTGAAAAATCAATCAAACTTATGGTTTAAGAGAAATCGAATTTCCAAAAGAACAAAGTCGCCACTTAATTTTTTAGTAAAAAATCAAGAAAAATACAAGATTTTTTCAAAAGACTTAAACAGATAAAATCAATTGAAAAAGGGTTCGAGTTCAAATGTACATTCCGAGAAGGTGTTAGGCCCTCGGAATGTCCGCTAACTTGCGGTTGACCGGCGATTTGACTAAAAATGATTTCGACTAATTCTAAAATTTTAACTAAGTAAAAGAACTCATTTATTTTGACTTGTTTTGAAATTTTAACTAAATAAAAGATCTCATCACGACTTTGACTAATTTTGAAATTTTAACTAGGTAAAATAACTCATTTATATTAACTATTTTTTTTTTTTGAAATTTTAACTTGGTAAAAGAACTAATCTATCTTAACTTATTTATTTATTACTATTATTATTTTTATCATTTTTGTTTATTTTAAGGGGGAATTTTCTAAGGGGAAAAAATTTAAAGGACTTGACTAATAAAAATATAGAACTAAAATATGAATATTTTAATTTAAATATGATAAAAAGTTGAAATGACTATCCATGGGAACTTAATTAAATTAAACCATAATTATATAAATGGTTAGTTAACATAATAAACAAGTAAAGGGCAAAGGAGAAATTTGAACTTGGGCTTCTTGCTCAAATTCAACCAAAATTGGGTCTTTAGGCCCACCTGCCCTAATTCTAAGTTTCAATCTTTTGAGGTTGATATTGTTTGCACTTTGGGCCTGGTCCATCTGCAACATTGCTTAAATTCATGGCTTTAAACCCAAAGTACCAAAATCTGTTTCTATTCATTTCTTTGAGCTCAATTTTTGCTTGGGGTTTCTTTGGGCACTTGAAATTGATCATTAACATCTGTTCATCGGTTCCCTTGACTCGAACAATTGAGAGGCTGATTCGAGGAATTCAACTCGAAGAGATGCAAAGGGTGGAGTCCAAAGTGGACTCGAATCGATATCACATGTAATAAAACGAGTAATAAGGATTAGTATACGAGAAAGGAACCTCCGATCAATTACCAAATGCACACAAATAATTTTGAAACCATAAATTCATATTTCCAGTATGCCCAAAATATTTTCAACACATTAGCTAATAAATGGAAGGATTTATTCTACCCAAAAATCATTATCATACTAGAGGTGAATTGATCATGCATGGTTTGGACAAATTCCATTTGATCTGAATAGAAATCAGTAGCAAATTTCATGATGAAATCAACCTAAGCTAATACACTCAAAATGCAAGAATGAATTCAATTAAAACATATCACATAAAGCCATAGAGATAAACTTACATACTAACAAAAACAAACAGAATGATACTTATCAAACTAAATGACACCATCAAAAGTAAATGAGAGCGTTTTCAAGCAAGGTTAGATTTTAACAAATCAATAGAATATCTTTTTAACAAAACAAATTTAACTCTCAGTCGAGAACTCAAGATTAGCATCTAAATCAAATATTTAAGAAAATGAATGCAGTAAATTGGCAGTGAAGAAGCAATGCAACATATGAAATGCTAAACATAATTAAATAACCTGGATAGAGATAAAAATAGCTACTTAACAAAAGAATGAGGTAATTAACTTTCATGACTTAATCTAGTAAGAGATAATATTATCTAACTATAACAAACAGAAATTAATGAGACTAAAGCTTAATCATAGCAACAATCTGTTTAGACATGAAAGAAAAATAACACATAAATCCTAACTACGCAGCTAAATCACATCAGATTACAAAATGCATACAGAAGCCACGAACAAGAAGATTTTTAAACGCAAATTACTGGAACAAAACGAAAGAGAGAGAGAAATATTACCTTCTCTGGAGCAGGAACTGAGACAACGACTTGAGAACAACGCTTCCACCTCCAACTTTGACTTCGCCGAACTCCGACGAATTCTAACAAACTAAGGATTCTAGACAGCCCAAGAAAAGAATGGAACTAAGAGCCCCTGAACTTGGGGTGCTCTCTCGTTGGCTATCAGAATAGTGTATTTGGGAATGAAAACTTAACAAATCTCTTATATGACCTATGTTTTTTTGGTCGAGAATCCTGTCGCCTCCCCCAATCCCTTTTAAACAGTAAAGACGATGGGTCTTTATAGAGGGGAATTAGGGCATAAAATAGGGGGGAAATCGGGTGACCCCATTCGAATTTCAAATTCAAATTGGTCTTGAAGGGATAAGGTTGGAGAGTTGGACAGTACAAATTCCCAACGGAATTGAAAGGAGAACCATCCGATTAGGAACAAGGACGCTTGAGGTGCGGAGATTTCGACACCTCGATGATTCCGTACGAGAGAATGAGGGAGACGCACGCGCAAGGTTGAGGCTGCTGGGCTTCGCGATTTTGCTGGACTGGATTTGAAGTGTTTCTGTTTACGTTGTTCACGTGAAAGAGGAAGAAGAAGTACATGCGGGGTCAGTTGGTTCTGTACGTTGTTGTCGCTGGTTTCTTTTGGTATTGTTGTATTTTGTGGGCTGGATATGGACACGGGAAATGGGTTGGTTGGCTGAAATTATTTTGGTGTTGGGATGGATATTTAAAAATAAGAATAAAAATGGTGGGCTGGAAGAAAGAATTGGTACGTGGGGAAATGTTTGGAGAATGGGTTGCTAGGAATATTGAGATTATTGGCCTAAAAATGTCCCTTAAGTATAAGTCTAAAGACTTGGTGAAAAAGTGGTTATTATTATAAAAACTTAGCCGATTTGAACTTAATTAGGATAGATTTGGCTAGTAATTAGATAGGACGAATTAATATAAATTAATTAATGAGCTTCTTAATTTTAACGAAACAAAACAATTACCTTAATAAACTAATTAACTCAAAATATAAGCTATTAATTAATTAAGTTAAATAGCCAAATATTTAAATAAAACTAAAATCTTTTTGAGACAATTTTCGAATATTCGTAAAATATACTAATTAGACACATAATCATATAACAATGACAAAACTACTTAAAACGACTTGAAAATATGTTTTGAATCTTATAAAGTCAACTATTTCAAATCATTTAGAATTTAGGAAGCTCGATGATTAATTTATATTGTGGAGGTCCAAAATTAGGTGTCAACAATTTCCATAACTTGAATCAAAAGTGGCTTCAACCATCCTCGGGCTCAATATAATCCTCGAGTTCTATGCGATCTTGGGCATAATACAGTTCTCGGGCACAATGCAATTCTCGGGCACAATGCAATCTCAGGCACATGCAAATCTCGGGCACAATGCAATCTCGGGCACATGCATTTCTCGGGAATAATGTAATCTCGGGCACATGCAATTCTCGGGCATAATGCAATCTCAGGCACATGCATTTATCGGTCACAGTACAATCTCGCGCACAATGTAATTTTTGGACATAATACAATCTTAGGCTCACGCAATATCGGGCACAATGCAATTCTCAGTCACATGCAATTTCGAGAACAATGCAATCTCAGGCATACACATTTCTCGGACACAATGCAATCTCAAGCACAATGCAATTCTCGGACACAATAAAATATTGAGCTCATGTATTTCTCGGGCACAATGCAATATCGAGCTCATGCAATATTGAGCACAATACAATTCTCGGGCATAATGTAATAATTGAGAGCATGAAATATCTTAAACCTTCACCTTGTTGGAAGGATCGAGTGCCATTTGTCGTCAAATTTTGAGCTCAGAATATCACAACTTGACCCTTCATCCTATTGTAAGGAGAGAGTGTCGTTGAATGGTGATTTATAGTAGCTTGATAATCTTTCCTATTGGAAGGACATGGTGCCATTAACTGGCGATTGCCGGGCTAAATTTAAACTAGTTTGGTCCTTCATATTGTTGGAAGGACACTGTGCCATTTGTTGGCGATTTATAGTAGCGTGATCATTTTTACTATTGGAAGGACATAGTGCCACTGACCGGTGATTGTCGGGCTCAATATAAAGTAGCTTGGTCCTTTCGTCCGATTGGAAGGATAGGGTGCCATTCACTGGCGATTTGTTGAGCTTAATAGCAGTCATGCGATATTGAAACTGCTTTTGTATATGTACCTGTATTTTCTGCATTCAAATAAAAATAGTTCGTTTAAGAGGTGGATGATCTGTATCCCTGATTTGACACAGTATGCTCCTTTGATGTATGCTTGAAGGTCGATCTTTGCGATGTTGTCAGAAATTTTGAGGTCCCCTCAAAATTTCTACCCCAGTATAGAACTTTAGACTTTCTGATCCTTGTTGGAGATTGTAGCTTGATTGTTGTAAATTTTGAGATTCTATTAAAAATTCTACCCAGTCATGAGTTGTGCGGAAATGCTCTTTGAAGGAATTTTTGAGATCCTCTCAACAATTCTACCCCAGTTATTGATCTGTACAAGAATTTTTTTTGATGGAATTTTTGAGTTCCTTTCAAAAATTCTGCCCCAGTATCGTGACTTGCAAGAAAATGTCTTTCTGATTGAATTTTTGAGACCCTCTCAAAATTTCTGCCCCATTATTGAGAATTTGCAAGAAAAATGATCTTTGATGGAATTTTTGAGACCTTCTCAAAAATTCTGCCACAGTCACACAATCAAAAGGGAAATGATATTTTTTATTATGATAAGACCGAACTCCATAGGAGTGCCTACGTATCCCCTCTTAAATGGGAATCAGGTCTGACGTAGTTCCAAATACAAAAGGCATAGTTCAAGCCAATTAAACGGAAAAACTCTTGACCAACATCTAAAATGATAGATTCTGACCAACTTTATTGCCCATATGCTAACATGGGTACTTTCCTTGTCAAAAATTGATGGAACCTGTATTCTGAAAACCTTAACTTAAAAGGCACAATCCTTTATTGGAAATAGCTTTAAATGAAATTCGACATGTTCACTGTTGGGACTCTTTTGGAACAAGGTCTATCCAATGTATGACATTGGCCTCAATCAGTTGTTGAATCTTCTCTCTTAGAGCACGACATGTTTCGGTAGTATGTCTCTTCATCCCGGAATGATAGTCACAAATCTTATTTGGGTCATAATGCTTGGATTGAGTGTCTGGATTGTTCGCAAGAATAGGTGTCACACATCCATCCATTTTAAGCCTTTTATAAAGTTGGTCAAAGGACTCAGCTAAAAAAGCGTAAATTTTGATGGGCTTCTTCCCAGCATTGTAGAGGCTTTTGCGAATATGTTATTAATGGAGGGCTTTAACATAATATGTAAGTGTTTATGAGGTAGAAGAGGCCTTTGAGATGGAGGCATTTGATATGGAGGAGATTGAAATGGTATTAGAGGCGCGTGATGCAAATGAACTTGGTGTAGAGGCGTTTCATGCAGAGGAGCTTATAATGTAGGATTTTGTACGCGCGAAGTGAAATATGAAGGTCTAGGAGCATATACACGATGTTGAGGAGGATATGGGTAATTTGGAAAGTGAGTGTTCCTTGGAGGCATATGAATGGAACTTGGTTGATTTTGAGGTTGAGAAGTAGGGTGAACTGGTGGAGGATTATTTTTCAAAATGGCTTGACTTGTGACAGGCTATTTATCCATGTTTGTCTCCAAAGTGGGATTGACAGAGAGTAACAGCTTGGCCAACTCGCGCGTATCGGATATCTCTTCTTCTAAATCCTTTATTTTATGTTCAAAACTTGGGATCGAGTTGTTCGGAGGCTGCTCTTTCTCAATAGTTTTACCCATAATCCTATCACTAGTCACCTTCTTCTTTCCTTTGCGATTCTCACTTGGGAGAGAAGGAGGAGCACCCTTTCATCGTGTGTGGTAAACCATGGTCTACAAATCAACCATAAGGGAAGGGTAAAATGAAAATAAAAGCAAAAGAAAGCCCAAGTTAGAACACTGCATAAATTGAGATAGCAAACACAATGTTTTAAGATAAATGCCCTAAATACAAGGAGCCTCTTTGAGATATAGGCCTAAGACGACACGTAAGTGATGCACAATAATTAATTCGAACCTTATTTGCCAATTTGGAGTTTAGATTACAGGAAATAAATCAACTTTCATTTATTATAACATTCAACCATTTCATCATAATTAAAACGAAAACTGAAAATAAACTAAAGGGGAATAGGGTAACATGGGAAATTCATCCTAAATACTGAAATCTTGAAGATATCGATTCCAAGAGCTTGGCACCAATTGACTTCCTTGTATATGGAGTGCCTTCATGCCTGATGTCCAACAAGTTGCGGTCCCATATGTTTTCTCTTTCATGAGTGAGCCCATAGTATCCTTCCCTACTTAATTCTCTGCATTTAAACTGTTTTAGGATCCATATGCTATACTCAAGTGTATAGAATGCCCGCAGTGCACCCATAGGAATGGTTACCACACGCTTCAATCTTCGAAGTATGATGTGGACTTGCGGATTATCTAATCCAAAGTCATACTTAAACTGATCCATGTTGGATCAGAGTGGTATTACTTGAGTTTGTCCAAATTGGCAGAGTATTCGAAGAGGAGCGTATGA
This sequence comes from Solanum acaule, assembly GCA_036250505.1. NCBI lineage: Eukaryota > Viridiplantae > Streptophyta > Magnoliopsida > Solanales > Solanaceae > Solanum > Solanum acaule. The sequence goes on along the minus strand of JAJOOR010031382.1, from coordinate 889 downwards.
TTGAACTCCCTTTAAGCCAATAAGCTCAATGAAATAGCGCTCATAGCCTCTTACTATTGCATGAGGGGTGGACAACCAATAGAGCTTCCATTGGATGCGGTAGTTGTCGAGCTCTATCAATAATATCTACTAGTCTACGAATCCCACAGGGGCGGGGAAACCTACCATTCTCTTTGAATGATTATCAATCTTGTTGCCATAACCAAGAAAGTGGTCTACCATTTCAGGTCATCTGTGGAAGTGTTCAATAGCCTATAATTTCAGTAAGAAGTTGCATCCCTTGAAGAATATTCTTCCATTGACGCATGCCGACAAACTTCACATTATTTCCGCCAAGATCATAGGCACTATGGCTTTCCTAGGTTCACCCTCTCTTTGATCTAAATCTTGAACCACGCAACCCAAACGTGTGTCGATCTTTCCTCTCTCTCTAGGAAAAACCAAGGAACCTAATAGTGCGATTGCAAAGGCATTCAAGCGATATGTTTCCCATCTCTCGATGGAGCACTCAAATTCTTCATAGAAAGAATAATAACCACCTTTTTGGCCAAAGAGTGAATATAGAAAGTCAAAAGAACTCCACCCAAGATCTAAATAAGTTAAGAACTCCACCCAAAGGCCCCCAGATTAATCATCTAAGTTTTGCAGACGATGTGATTATTTTTACTTCTTCAGACATAGACTCTATGAGACTCATCATGGCCACCTTGGAAGAATATGAACACACTTCGGATCAGCTTATCAACAAAGAGAAGAGCCATTTTATGGTCCCCTCAAACACTCCTCAAGATATCATCAACAACATACATCAGGTCACTAGTTTTACACAGAAGGACAGTCCAATTATTTACCTTGGCTGTCCCTTATACATTGGTAGACAAAGGATCAT
>JAJOOR010031381.1:0-15512 GCA_036250505.1 Solanum acaule | reverse complement strand
AGATGGGTTTCTTTTTAATTCTAAGAGGAGTGACTTAAATGAAAGGAATTAAGTCATAAAAAGGTCTTATAGTTGCTAGGAAAAGAATAAAATAGCATAGGGTCAATTTTGGAAAAGGACTAAGGACCCATAAAGTCTTAAGTTAAAAATTCTGCCCCTTCCCGCCTTAGTTCGCCCTTTTCTTCAGCCTGACAGTGCTTCAATATTTCGGGCTTAACTTTTTACTCCAAGGTCGGCATTGGGCAAACTCGGTGGCGTTGGAAAAAGGACTCAGAGACCTTTAATTGGATAGGTAAAGGTCCACCTAATTCATTTTGAGCTAAAAGATATGACCATTTAAAATTGACCCTTACAACTCACTAGTTCAAATGACTAGTTTCCGGACGTCACGGTCATTTCTCATCATTTCATCAAGTTCTCAACTCAAACTCACATGTGAGGCTCTAGTTTCACTAGTTCATTTTTAGGGTCGTTACATTCATGCTCAACAATAGATTCTCAACAATAGATGAAATAAATGCTTATTTTGAAAGGTGAAAGAAGAAGTACCTGACACAAATGAATTATTGCGAACAATTTCACCAAATTAGAGCATCATAACAAGAACATTTCACCAAATATAATGGATGTACAGCCACAAACCAATAACTAGAAAAACAAAATAATAATTGGGAGAAAACAAAGAAAGAAACAACAAAAAATATTGCTTTTTCTTACCTTTCTTTATTAAAAAATGAAATTCAAATGGGCTTTTCTACACCCACAAATCAAACTCCAACAAATTCAATTTAGAACTCATTTAATAAAAGAGAATGTTCTTGTTGCATGAACACATTGGTGTAAATAAGACAAGACAAACTACCACCAACTAATGGTCCAATCCAGTAGATCCAGAAACCCTCAAAGTTACCAGTGAGATGGTGAGTCAAATATTTCAGTTTTTATGTTATTTCCTTCTCCATTTTAGCCTATACACAATGACTTATTCATTTTTCCCGATAATTTTAAGTTCAAAATCTCTAGTTCTGCTGTTTTCTGCCTCTATAAAATAATTTGGGCTATTTTGGTTTTCTTATTGTGGCAAGTCGCATAACTGAAGAATGCAAGTTGTTTTCCACATGCATTGAACTGGTATTTCACATACTGGAGATTTCTGGGATCTTTGAAGATTATGGTTCTAACTAAATGTTTCTTGCATTGTATGTACTAAACTAGTTAGAACCAAAAGTTTTAGAAATTTTTCATCTCTATTTGGTTCCAACTCATAGTTTGTCAATTAGTTTATTTTCCCCTGAAGGTACTCAATGTTGTATAGCACAGGGTATGAAGTTATAAATAACCTGGCATGTTGTGTATGTAGTCCTCCCCTAAAATTACAGGTAAGCTTTGGAGAAATTTAAGAAATATGACGTATAAGCAGGAATAGGATCTTATGATGTTAGTCTAATTTTGTTGAAAAAATATTGAAGTGTGTGACCATATCATCTAAAAGCATAAGCTACTAGAGAGAACATACTTTTTATTAGTTAAATATAATATCAACATGCCCCCTCATATGCGGGCCTGATTTATTTCATGAGCCAAGCATGTGTATATTTTTTTATATCTGTGGCAGTGAAATTCGATCTCAAGACCTTTGACTGTTCTGATACCATGTTGAAGTGTGTGACCATCTCATCTAAAAGCTTAAGCTATTCGAAAGAACATACTTTTTATTAGTTGATTATAATCTCAACAAAACACTGGACAATGAAATTGTTGATGGTCAGAAGAGGGATAAATTTATACAAAAAGAAAAAAGAAAAGCATGGGGAAGAATATGGGAGTTGTATGATCAAAAGTTATTTAAAGTATTATCCTATTGTAGTAAAATAGATTGAATTTCAACAAACTTGGTAGAAGAAGGGTTAGTCTGTTTTAGAGTTTTTTTAGTTGATGTTATTTTGGTTAGAAGAATATGTATTATGAAGAAAAAACATAATATATTGTACAAATATTCTTGTATATTTAGTTTCCATATTTGTAGATCAAATCCCATTAATTGGGGATCACGATTTCTTACCTAAAGCTAGGCTAGATTGATTAGTATCAAGTTGTATATATATATATCAGTTTGTGAATAAAGAAAATGACTTCAGCAAAATATATTATTTTTTCTTCTTTTCTAAGATGGTATTAGAGCTTTGATAATTCAAAAAGTCCAAACATTAGCAATAAGAGTAACAATATGGATTCATCACATCCATATTTTCTTCAACATTCAGATCATCCCAGCCTCATGCTTGTTCCAATCAAGTTTAATGGGATGAATAATTGATCCCAGAGCAAATCAATGATACATGCTCTCACAGCCAAAAAAAACTTCCTATTATCGATGGATCAATTGAACCGTCATCGGAAATAGATAAGCCAACAGAGTATGCGCTGTGGAATCAATGCAATAGTATGATTTTATCATGGCTTGGTCACTCGGTGGAACCTGATCTAGTTAAAGGATTCATCCATACCAAGACGGCTCACCAAGAATGGCAAGATCTTAAAGATCAATTTCTCAAAAGAATGCACCAACAATATTTCAGATTCAAAAATCATTGGCTTCACTCTTACAAGGTAACATGAACATTTCTTCCTATTTCACAAAACTCAAAGGTATTTGGGATGAGTTAGACACATTTCTAACATTTCCCACTTGCTATCAAATTAAAGAACACACCAATCAAATTGAAGAAGACTGTGTAATGCAATTTCTATTGGGTCTTAATGAAATCTACAATGTTGTTCGATCTAATATTCTCATGATATCTCCCCTGCCTAATATGCGCCAAGCATATTCACTTGTTATTCAAGAGGAAACACAGAGACAAATGACCTCGGATTCAACAGAAAGTTTCGTTATTGCGACTGCATTTCAAAGGTGTACCAATAGTTTTTTCTACAAACCCAAGGATAAGCATTGTGAGCATTGCAATCGGGAAGGACACGCAATTGAGAATTGTCACACTTTGAAATTTCATTGCAAGCATTGCAACAGAAAAAGGTCATAAAGAGGATAGATGCAAGTTTAAAAATGGCACTTGGCCTCCCAACAACTCAGGAAGCCAAAATAATCGGCAACAACACGAATTTCAGGGTAATCCTTCTCATGTTGCCAATGTAATAGACTCTCATCAATCTAAGAATGAGATTCACTCACAAGATACCAATGGTTCACATGGATTTTAAGCAGAACAACTTCGACAGATTGCTCAGGCAGTAAAATGGTTCACACAAAATAATAGTTTTGTCGGTAATAGCGACGCTTATGCAAACACAGCAGGTTTATCTCTTTTTCATAATGTTTCAATTAATTCTTCATTCACTAGGCCATGGATCTCGGACAGCGGTGCAGCTGATCACATTACTTCCAATTCCACATTCTTCACTCAAACAAAATCTCTATCTATACTCATTGTCAAGTTACCCAATGGGTCACCAGTATCAATTCATTCCACTGGAAAAATACCTTTTAACTCAGATATTACCTTAAACAATGTTTTAGATGTTCCCTCTTTTCCTTTAGATTTAATGTCTGTTAGCAAACTTACCAATGACTTAAATTGTTGTGCCCTTATGTTTCCCACCTTTTTTATATTACAGGACTTGGCTACAGGGAAGATGATTGGCTCGGGTAAACATCATGGTTGTCTCTATTACATGTCAACAATATAGAATCCACCCATTTCTCATCAAGTTTCACAACCAAAAAAATTATGGCACATGCGTCTAGGACACCCATCACCTTCTCGCCTTAGATTAATTGCTCCACTAATACCTTCTTGTAATGTTTCCTTTGATAATAATTGTGATGTTTGTCCTTTGAATAAACAGATACGACTTGCATTTCCATTAAGTAACATATCTACTCGTGCTCCATTTGACTTATTACATTGCGATGTTTGGGGTTCACACCGAGTATCTACTGATTCAGGGGCTCGTTTTTTTCTTACTATCATTATTGATTTTACAAGATGTACTTGGTTATTTCATATGAAATACAAGTTGAAACTTCTCATATTTTCCAATCTTTTATATCATTTACTTAAAATTAATTTCATGATTCAGTTAAAAAATTTTGGACAGACAATGGAAAAGAATTTGAACCAATGAAATTTTTTTCCACTCTCAGGGATTCGAATACCAACAAACTTGTGTTTTCACTCCACAACAAAAAGGGGTAGTTGAACGCAAGCATTGTCATATTTTAAATGTTACATGAGCTTTACGTTTTAGAGCATAGTTGCCAATCCCTTTTTGGGGCGAATTTGTTTTGACTGCTGTTTATATTATTAACCGATTACCAATTCCATTGTTACATTCTAAGTTTTTGGTTGTTTGTGTTATGCTTCTATTATTAAACATAAACAAAAGTTTGATTCTCGAGCCAAACGCTCCATCTTTGTTGGTTATCCCACTGGTAAAAAAGGTTATAAGCTTTATGATCTGGAAACCAAACAATTTTTTGTAGGTGGTGATGTCAAATTTTCTAAAACTATCTTCCCTTTTAGTTCAGTTACACCAACTTCGACCTCATTATCATCTCAATCCTCTTCTAGTATATTCGACAATTGGTCCTCTCCACTATCTGCCATAAAAGATGTCCCATCTTCTCAACCTCAAACTATCCAGAGAGTAGAATCTCATGAACCTAGAATTACGGAGGACATCTTTAGTAATCCTACCCAATTAGATATTATTTCTAATAATCCTACCCAATCTGATATAATTTCCAACAATCCCACCCAATCTGAAACTACAGCAGATGACAATCTTGCTAATCCCAACCAACTCGTTCAAAATCCGACGTCAGATGAATCCCTTGAATTTGTTCCAATCACTTCAGAGGTTGTGGTTCCTTCATCTACTCTTTTAAGACAATCTTCTCGTCTAAAAAAACTCATGAATGGCATAAAGACTACATATTCCCATCTAAAGCCAATCAATCTTCTGCTATGCCAAGGCCAACATCAAGTACTCAATATCCTATTTCTCATTATCTTTCTTACTCTCGCATATCTTCAGTACATTGTATTTTTCTAGCTAACATTACAGGTCACATAGAACCTTCATCATATGCTCAGGCTGTTCTTGATCCACATTGGCGACAAGCCATGAATGCAGAATTAGAAGTATTAAAAGATAACAAGACTTGGAGCTTAGTTCCACTCCCTGTTGGTCAGAAACCCATTGGATGCAAATGGGTTTATAAAATCAAATACAAATCAGATGGAATTATTGAGCGTTATAAGGTTCGTCTTGTCGCAAAGGGATATACTCGGATTGAGGGAATCGACTATCAAGAAACTTTTTCTCCTACAACAAAACTTACAACACTTCGTTGTCTACTTACAGTTCTTTCTGCTAGAAATTGGTTTGCTTATCAATTGGATGTCCAAAATGTTTTTCTTCACGGAGCCTTACATGAAGATGTGTACATGAAACCTCCACCAGGTCTGCACTGGCAGAGGGAGAACACTGTATAGCCCTAAGCAAGCATCGAGAAATTGGTTTCTTATATTTTCAGAAGCTATTCGTAAAGCTGGTTTTCAACAATCAAATGTTGATTATTCCCTTTTCACCAAGGCGAAAGGTTCATCATTCACAACAATACTGATCTATGTTGACGACATACTTCTCACAGGAAATGATCTTCAAGAAATCGAACTCATCAAAAGGTTTCTTCTCAAACGCTTCTATATTAAAGATTTGGAGATTTGAAGTATTTTTAGGTATTGAGTTATCTCGTTCAAAGAAGGGCATCTTTATGTCTCATAGAAAATAGGCAATAGACATTTTGCACGATTCAGGAATCTTAGGAGCAAGGCCTGAAAAGTTTCCAATGGAACAAAATTTGAAGCTAACTTCTACAGATGGAATTATACTAAATGATCCAACTAAATACAGAAGACTAGTTGGCAGATTGATTTATCTCACTGTCACAAGGCCTCACATTGTCTATTATGTTCGAACACTTAGCCAATTATGAGCCTAGAAAACCTCATTGGGATGCTGTTGTGTGAATTCTAATATATATCAAGGGTACTCCAGGTCAAGGTTTATTATTTCCTTCCACATACAATCTTATTTTAAAGGCCTTTTGTGATTCAGATTGGGGTAGTTGTCTAGCCACAAGAAGGTCTGTCACGGGATACTATATTTTTCTTGGAAATTCACTTATCTCATATAAATCAAAGAAACAATTAGTTGTTTCTAGATCATCAACAGAGGTGGAGTATCGAACTATATATGGCGAACACTTGTTTAGAAGTTACATGGCTAAGCTATATACTTCAAGACTTAAGGATCTCAAATGTAACTCCTGCAAAATTATTTTGTGACAATAAAGTTGCCTTACATATTGCAGCGAATCCAGTCTTTCATGAGGGAACAAAACATATTGAAATAGACAGTCACATAGTTCGAGAAATGTTGCAAGCAAAGCTAATAAGTCCTTCATATGTTCCTACGCACTTTCAATTAGCAGACATATTTATAAAGGCTTTGGGAAAAGATCAAATTGTAACATTGCGCAACAAGTTGGGATTTCATGATATTCACTCTCCAACTTGAGGGGGAGTATTGAGAAACATATCTTTTACAAATATTCTTGTGTATTTAGTTTCCATATTTGTAGATCAAATCCCTTCAATTAGGGATAACGATTTCTTACCTAAAGCTAGGCTAGATTGATTAGTATCAAGTTGTATATATATATATATATATATATCAGTCTGTGAATAAAGAAAATCACTTCAACAAAATATATCATTTTCTCTTCTTTTCTAAGATGTGGATTACAAGGTATGTAAATTATCCATTGCTTGAAGTTATGTAGTGTCTTTTCAAGACTATTATACATCAACCTCAGCCCAAATATCGTCATAGAGTCCAAAATAAATTGTCTCCCCTTCATGGTATCTCTCATTTCTTCATCGACAACATTATTGCTTCACATATAAGGATAATTTTTTCTTTTCTTGAAAAAATCCTTTGAAAGTTAATGTATTTGCATGCCCATATTTTTTTATTTCTAAATTATCCTTATCTATCTTTACTAAATTTTATTACTTAATATTATGAGTACTTTAAAGATGGACAGTTCATTGAAGTGTTCGTCAATTTTTTTGAGGTATGTTATTTCAAAACATAGGTCCTTTTCTGGTTAGAAAGATTTGTTATCATCATTGGATATCTCATAGTTTACTACCTTAAATGTATGCTTTTTATTGGCTATTTTTTCTATCTACTTAATGTTGTATTGATTATTTTTCATTTAATATATATGTGATCTCACTTGGACATGGTTTACATCCTTCTAATTTTTTTCCATCTTTCCTTCTCATTCGGCTCTTCTAAATATTTTTGGGGTGTGTTGTGACTATTTTCGGCAAGCTTAATTTGAAGAATATGAAACAAAACCTACTCTAAAAAAAATTAATAACTTAAGCTACAAAATTTCTGTCTATTAACATGGATTTGTGGTTCTTCCTATCCCAAGTCATTACTGAGTCCATCGCTTTCAAGTGTCAGCTTTAGTCAAGTCTTTGAGAATAAGATAGTAATGAGTTCAAAGGAGTTTGGGGGATATCTTCTTAGAAGTCCTTTTTGTAATGAAGTGATGCTAGAAAGAGAAGGTTAATGATCTTATCGTGATAATGATGGTGTGATAATTCCATCAAGGTTATAAATGAGGAGGGAGAAGAGGATGAGGTTGTACTATAAGGAATAGTTAAATGAGAGACCTTAGTTTGTTCCAAGCGAGTTGGTTAGTAAGAGTCCATGGAGTTGTTAGAGTACTAAGCTTGGATGTGGTGTTGTTAAACATTAGGTGGTTCTTGATATGAGACCAAGGTTGATTAAATGTGGTGGTACATAGTAGTATTCTTGGGATCAGATTCCCTATCAAGGTTTAAAACCCAAACCTTAGGATTTTGGGTTAATCTTGAATATGGTGAGACCATACCATTAGACTCAGACCTTAGTAAGAGTAACCCGTTCCAAACCCAGTCCAGCCGTCATTCGAGGATGAATGATCCCAATGGGGAGATATTGTAACACCTCGGAAAATTTTTGAGCTAAGACTACAACCATCCTTCGTTGTGAGTAGGATTTTACAGAGGAATTTAAAATTTCTTGAGTGTTGAGGTCACTAGATGAACACCTTGAGTTCCAAGAAGAACTAAAGAGAATTCATTCAAGTCATTGCTAAGTTCTTCTAAGTTTTCAATCAACTTCAAACAAACATAACTCTTAGTACATGATGAGTTGCGTGGGCCATAAGATATTAAATTAAAGTTCTTCGAATTATCTTTCCAACGCCACTGAGTTTGCTAAGTTCCGAGTTCAGATGAGTGAAATAAGCCCTTTTGAAGTCAGGCTGTCCAAATAAGAAAAGTTACCCGAAAATAGTAAGGGGTATTTTGGTCTTTTCCTTACCCAATCAGATTTAATTCATTTTTGGTAAGGTTTTAGGGGTCTAATCTAACTAGGTTCAGTTTTATAATCCTAATATACACCTAGGTTTTTAGTTGAGAGATCAAGAAGAGAAAAGAAGAGAAAAGAGGAGAGGATCAAAGCGTTCGTCGAGGTTCTTGAGTTTTGTTGCAGATTTTCGCCATGGGTTTGATCCCTAAGAGGTATGTAAGCTTGCATAGTGTTAGGTTTGTTAACCCACATGCCAAACATGATTTTCATATTCTAATTCATCCTTAAAGATTGAAAGATTTAAGTTCTTGATAGGTGTTCTTGGAGTCCCATTCTAAATCTTGTTTTGTTGGGGTTACGATGATTTCTTGAAATAAAAGTGAGTGTTTTGAGGGAGGTATTGAGTATATTAGTGTGTGCTTATGTTTAGTAATTGAATCTAAGTAATTGGGGAAGAAACCGTTTGAATCTAGGCGAACTAGGGTGAGAAAAAGAGCAAAGAAAGTCGTCGAGGTTTCTGGGTTGGGGCCTGGTGCCCCGCGCAGGCCACTGCGCCCCAACAAGACCTCTATAGGTAGAAGGCTGGCACCCTGTGCCACTCATTGCGCCAGGGTCGCCTGCCTACACCCCTTCTCCGTCGCTTCGCCCGTCTAAGTCCTTTAAAATGGTACCTTCAAGCCCTATCGATTCTAAGCACTCTAAACTACTTCTAACCACCTAGAAATCATTCATAACATGAATCATAACCTTGAATTCATAATTCAAATTCAATGTAGAGTTAAGAGTTAAGTTTTGAGAGTTTTTTCGAACATTTTGAGAAAGTCCCTTTGACTCCTTTTGAGGAGTCCTCTACAATTTCTAATAAGTTGTTTCAAGGCTCAAGCAAGTGAGTATGAGAATTTATTCATGATTCTACATTAGCATTACGAGGTCCTTCATATTATGAACCATAACTCTTGAATTCATAATTCACATTCAAGAGAGAGTTAAGAGTAGAGTTCAAGAAAGTCTTTGAGTTTAGTTGTGAATCCTTTGAGATCAACTATCGATTTGAACTATGTTTTGAGCAAGTAAGTATGAGAATGAGAAGAGTTGTATACGTGAGTTCCATATTGTTATGTACACCCTCGAGTCGAGTCGTTCATGCCCATAAATTCCGCATGAACTCCATAAGTTGAGTATCTTTGAGAGAAGTAGTATCTTCAAGTTCTAAAGTCTTGAGTATTGAGTTCCTAACCCTTTTGAGATTATATTCCTAGTCATGGGGCTATTACATGTTACCCATGAAGGTTCTTGAGTTGAATTATTCATGACCATAATTCCGCATGAACATTATGAGTTGAGCAGTCTTGAGATGAGAAGTATCATTGATCCCTTGAGTTGAGTAGTTCATGCTCATAATTCTGCATGAACCCGCCCCCCTTCTTGAAATGAGTAGTATCATTGAAGTTCTTGAGTTTCGAGTATTGAGTTTTATCTGTGGTCATTGAAAACCTCGAATTGAGTCGTTCACGTCCAATAATTCAGTTGAACTTTATTCTGAGAAGTCTTTTACAAATTTTTCTAAACTTGTTTTAAGACTTGAGCACTTGAGTTGAGAAAGAGTAGAGTCGAGCTTATTTTCTTTAAAATGATTTATGGGAACTAAGTAGTCCTAAGAGTAAATGTTTTCATATTTAAAAGAGGAGGAAACTAAGATTTCCAAAAGAGTTTTGAGCAGTTTGAGTAACATCTCTTTCTAGAGAATGATTTTGAGTAATAATCTAAAACCACAGAAAGAGTTATGTTTTTAAACATATGAGCTGGGTATATTTTGGGAGTAGTATTGAGCACCGATATGGGGGAGAGTTCATACATCTCACAGCCCCCATAAACCATGTAGCCAATGTGGGTTGAAAGGGTCATATTATTTAGATGATTCCTTAATACTTTTTAGCATAAACTAGTAGATCCACTTAGTTGAGAGATTATATACCCCGACAAAGTATAGGAAAGTTCTGACATTGAGGCCGACACATTGTATCATCACATAGCGCATAGTGATGGTTGATGAGTCTACAAATTGGACTCATTTAGGGCTATATTTTAATAGAAATTGTGTCCTCAAATGCTTATTTTATCTCAATATCTGATGAAAACCCTTAAGTTTCAGGTATTTGAAGATTGAAGGAGAGAATGGACACTATTACGCAAAAAAGAACAAAAAGGCTGAAAAGAACGAATAAAATGAAGGAATGAGGATCGTCGAGTCCACTTGGAGAGTCACCGAAGGGTCTCACTTCGCCTTTTGTTCCAGTGTGCTGAGCCCTAAAGGAAAGGATCAAGTAGACGAAAAAGGGGAGCACTCGGCGCATCACAAAGATGTTCCGCGAGGCAATACTATGTCGCCCAATGACCCAGACACGACGATGTTGAAGAATGGTGCAAGACGGCGATGAACTACATCAAGGGGCGAATCGCCGAGTTGATCGGTGATTCCGACTAATGTCGCCGAATGGTCCGCTACAACACAAATTTCTTTAAAACAATAAATACTCATAGAGAGTTTTAGCTTATAATGAGATTTTTAGTATCATCAATTTTTTAGTGTGAAACAATTAATATAATTTTAGTACTTTTTATTTTTTCTCTGAGTTTGTGAGGGTTTTGAAACTTAAAAAAGAAGAAGGTTTCATCTCCCAGGATTTGGACATGGGTCTCTTGGATTCTTCATTCTTGGCCTGTAACAAGACTTAAATCTTCATACCCATTTGAATGCAAGCTCATTTAGGTATAAATTTCTATCTCTTGATGTGTGGCTAAAAACCCCAATTCTTGGGGTGTGATTTAGTGAATATGGGTTAAGATTGTTGTTGGGTCTTGCTTGCTGATATATTAGATGTAATTTAATGGTGATTTCATCTAGTAGTTGTGGTTGAATTAAAAAAATTTGTAGTTGCAAATACAAGTTTATTTATGTGTTTTCGGCTTGCTCGCAAAACCAAAACTACTAGATTGTTGGCCTAAGGGGTGGGTCGACATGAGGTTCAGCTCGAGAGAGTGAACCCTAGTCCCATATCCTAACACTCAGCTCAAGAGAGTGAGTTGGGTAAGGCATAAACTGGTCTTCATGCGGCAAGTAGGTGTCCGAGAGGAACCCATTTGAAACGGGGTAAGTTGCTCGAGAGAGAATTTATTCCCACGTATAGCTTTGCCTAGTCACTATTACTCTATAAATTCCCTATCGAAAGCATGTATCGAATAATTTAAATTAACTCGTATTCCAGTCACATTCCAAGAATCCCCTCTCATTACCTAGAAACCTTTGTTTATTTTGCTGTTTTTACTTACTAGTGATAAAACCCCCAATGTTAATTGACACTCTTGTGTCCCCCCTTTAATTTGCAATGTTTTTAATCGTAAATGTCTTTAGCTACGACTAGTTAGAACTGAATTTTATTTTTCTACTAATTCTCGAAACCACTCCCTTGGGACTCGACACCAACCCTTGGTTGGGTTATTATACTATTGCACAATCGTTGACACTTGCATGTGAAGTAGTGTCGTTGATTACGCAAACATCAAAATGGTGCCGTTGCCGAGGAGTGGTGTTATTTTGGAATTCTTAGTTAAGTAGAATTTTTTATTCTTCCTAGTTTTAGTTTTACTAATCTAAATTGTAGTTTTGTTTAGCTAGTTTGAATATCGAAGCAGGGAACTAAGGATGGAAAATCATTATTGATATCAGACGGATCATCCCCTTCTGAAACTATTGAACCTTAGGGACAACCTCCTGACATTTAAACAGGTAGGGGATTAGCCAATTTAGGAAATGTGGCTGAAGTTTCAAGCAGTGCAGCAACCATGCCCGTCTCACGGGATAACAGACAAGGGACTACCGGAGTGCTTCTACAGGGGTCTTGTACCCGCGAATAGAGGTATAGCCGATCAACTTTGCGAGGGCTACACCTGTCCTATGAAGTTGTAGAAAAACTCCTTGATGGCATGGTAGAAGCCAACAAAGAAGCCAAAGAGAAGTAGGAGTGGGACGCACTAGTCACCTAGTTGGATATTCTATCCAACCGAGTCACAGAATTGGAAGTACAAGCCATGGGAAAATAAAAGCACCCCTCCTTCCGAGAGTGTAAACATGGGAAGAAGCAGAGAGGTGTGCAAGATGATGGAGCTCTTTCACTCATTCAAAAACAAATTGAGACACATGAGAATATGTTGAATGAGAACATCGAAATGCTAAGCAAAGCGTCAACCTCTCACTCCATGACTATTCAGCTGCAGGACGCTCAAATCGGTCATTTGATATGAGGTCATTACCCACCATTCACCGAGGACTCGCCTAATTACAACATGGGCGACTCCGAGAATGAAGAGTAGTTGCTGACTTGCGTTGTGCCGCGACGTTAACTAAGGCGCTGTTTTGGAGGCAACCCAAAACCTCTTATTATTTTTATATTTCCGTATTGGTAAAATAATAATGTGTTGTTGGTATAGGTTGAAGTGTGAGAAGTGCTCAAAAAGTGCAGGGTGACAAGCAACAGATCCAATTGGCGAGTCACCGAAAAGGTTGGCTAACTTAACCTTATCCACTATTTGACTCCAAACATATCCAAAATTGGAGCCTGTAAAACTCGGTGAACTGAACTTGTGAAATTATTAACGCATCCCAACTCTGTTGGCGATCTCGATGGAGACCATCGTTTGAACTCCCAGGTTTACTGGGAAGTTCTATAAAACTCAGCGAAACAAGTGATTGCTCGGTGACACGCCAACTGACTCAGTGATTCAGATTGATATCGCTGGGTGCGTAGGAATTGGACAGCGCTTGAGTACAGTTGAAGCAAGGTGGTTGTGAAGCATTCGAGAAAGTGGGTTGAAAATAGGCATGTTGGGTTTTTTAGCGATGTTTTGTAGAGCTCACTGAATCACTCAACGACTCGCTTAACATCCCCACCTCGCCTTCTTTTTAGTGCTAAAATTGTGGAAAGCCTACACCCAAAGTCACAGAAGAACCATTCCGCCCTGACAGATGGAGCAACCGCATAGCCAGGATCACTTCTTTACCTCCCTATTTGTCTTACTTATTTTTATTTTTGGGAACTTTTAATTGCATTTGAGGACAAATTGCTTTTAGTTGTGGTGGGTGAGGCCCACACCTTTTGTGTTAATAGTTATGTTCTGTGTATATACTTGGGTTGTTTTGCTTTAAAATTGTGTTTTATTTGCTTTCTGTGGATGTTTGAGCTTATGGCTCCTTTTATTTTAAAATGCAAAATGATTTTGACCCTTCCAAATTTTTTTATATTTTTTGCACATTTTCGCCACCCTTTATATGCTCTTGAATGTGGCTGTTCTTTTGCAAAATTTAAGTCTCGATTCCGATCAATATCGATGACCTGAATAGTGCTCTCAATCAAACAAACATGAATGCTCAGCTACGACGAGGCCAAATGAAGTTGCATAAACAATATGTGAACTATTTGCATCTCGTCGTGATTAGCCCTTTTATCAAATCGAGTCTCTTGTAATGATCATTGCACATTAGTGAAAGTGTGGAGTCTTATTTGACTTTAGTGTCGATGCCTTGTGTGATGAGCTTACTTTGAACCATGCATGATAGATCCTAGAATTTGCCCCGTTGGTCCGATCAACTAAGTGATGTTATCTCTATATATGATCTTAGGCAACTTCTAAGTGAGTGAGACAATTTGACATATACCTCTTTTTGTGACCTACCCTGTGAGCGTGTGATTCTCTTTTGAACACCGTTTGAGCCTTACCTTTCTTTGAAAGAAACTTGATGAAACCATAACCTTTCTTAATCCGCTATCTATAATTCTCTTGAATTGTGGTTAGTTGAATAGACAACTTAGGCCAAAAGCCTAAGTTGGGGGTGTGGTGAAAAGAAAAGGAGAGGTCAAGAAGTGCAAGGAAAGTCTCCTCTCACCCATGGATTTAAGAAAAATGGAACCCCTCCATATAAAAAAAAGAGAGAAAAAGAGAGAATGAAAAAGAAAGTTGTGAAATAAAGGTACAAAAGAAATGGGGTTCTCAAACAATCCATGGAAAGTGAATAATAGAATGACTTATGAGTACTAAAGAGAATGATGAAGGAAAAGGAAAGGAACTGTTGTGAGCACCACATTTCATGAGGATGAAAGTCACTGATCCTAAATGACTATACCTTTGCACTCAGCCCCATTACAAGCCTTGAAAAGACCTTTTTGATCTTAAATGAGCTGAAACAAATGTTGATCGGAAAATAAGGGCAAACCTATGGGTGAAAGCATGCATTGTGTTCTTCCTTGTGATAGTGAGAGTTGCATCTGATTCTGAAGCTTTTAACTGTGAATCATTGTGTGAATATGGAATCATCCTTTCTGTGAGGGCGTTTGAACACTATAGTTGAGCTTGAACTTGCATTTGAAGCAAGTATTGTGAGCATGAGATTCTTTGATATTGGTGAGTCACATCTTGAATCTTTAAGTGCACATTGAATCTTTGCATAAGTAAATTGAATCTTGTTGTGTGCATTCATGCTTGAGTCTTGTATAGCACTGTTTGAGACATCCTTTTTGAACGACTTAACGTGAGTTTGCTTGAGAACAAGCAAAAGTTTAAGTTAGGGGTGTTGATGAGTCCACAAATTGGACTCATTTAGGGCTATATTTTAATAGAAATTGTGTCCTCAAATGTTTATTTTATCTCAATATCTAATGAAAACACTCAAATTTAAGGTATTTAAAGATTGAAGGAGAGCATGGACACTACTTGAAATGACCCAAAAAGTTCTTAAAAATGTGCTTCGGAAGTTACCGGAAACTTGTTTAGCTATATATATAAAAAAAAAAAATCCGTTTCATTTTTCGAAAATCCGACATCATATACTTGTTTAGGGGGTCAAATTGAGTGGGAAATGGGTCTAACCCAAATTTTAGAGCAACCGTATCAAAATCCAAAATTTCCAAGTGAAGCCTTTTTTGAGGGTCTACTTTGGAGGGTCATATCTCCTAGCACACAATTAATTGGGTGGCCAATAACATATCCATGGAAAGCCC
>JAJOOR010031380.1:0-15720 GCA_036250505.1 Solanum acaule | reverse complement strand
TGAATTGTGTATCTAAATAGTTACATTGAGACCCTATTTATAGACACTACATTGGAATCCTTTTCCAACTATGATTCCTATTCTTATTCCTATTCCTATTCCTATTCCTATTTCTATTCTAAGTAGGAAATACTTATTTCTATTCTAACAAAAATGAATTCTCAAAAAATGGCAAGTTCAAGAGTGACAGGTGGGAACGTGAAAGACCAAAGAGATCATGCATACCTCTCAATATACTCAGATGCCCTATGCTTGAAATGTGTTCCACCACCTGGAAACCACCAAAATTGATCCTTCTCATGCACCCAATTCTGTCCACCTTTTACCTCTGCCAGACATGTATGGTTTACATTGCTCCGCCACACATAGTCTCTACTAATTGGCCACCTTATAGGTATCTTATAATCAGTTGGAGGTGGCACCAAACAAAACAAGCGCCTATCAGGTGGAGGACAATGCCTCTCCAACTCTTCTTTCCTTGAAAGATCTAGTTTTGGCATTAGCTCTTTAATATAAGACAAGTCATGACATGGGATATACTCATTAAGTTTCAAAGGACAGACATTTACTCCTGTTTTAGGAATATTCAATGGTATTACCCGATACGAAAGAGACACCTTGCTTTTAAACTTCAAAGCACCTGCATGCATAATATGGATCAGAACCAAAATTATATGAAACTCAATAAAATATAGAGGAGAAATATAAAGAAGAGTCAAGAATGAGCTCAAATTTGAACCTAGACTTGACTCCACCCCAACATACATCCTTGGGTGGAAATGACAGAAAGAAAAAGAACAAATTATTTATGGAAAATAGAATGTAGAGATCAAGAGGAGCAGAATTTGACAGCTGTATAGTTTGCCTCCAGTTTATTGAGGTAATTGAAGTTTGTACGTCATGATAAAGAGAAATTGATAGCAACAAATATAACAGAATGGCGAAATCCTTGTCAACAAGGCTGTTTAGGTTATCTGAGAATAGACATCACATGATATGAAGGGTCTGTTATTACCGCGACATGTGAAAAGGTTACCCACGTCACAGATTTCTATCATGTGGCACACTGAACTAGAAACAGTAACTGAGATGACAAGCAGCTCAATCTCTCAGGCAATTACCATTTTTCTATAAAAATCAAAGTCCTAAATCACATTCAACATCATAAAGCAGAGACAGTAAGGAAAATGGGTAAATGAGTATGTAAGACAATACGATTATGAAATGAGTAGTATGAGAACTTTGGTTAGCTAAAAACCATTAATTACTTACATATCCTTGTAAAACTTCCAATCACTGAATATGTAATGAAGGATAAGCCAGGCAACATAAACATTGGTAAAACTCGCAATGTCCTCATTTTCCAGTTCAGGTGAAGGGATCGTGTTGTCATGATAGCATAACCCACTACAGTAACTTGAACATTGAAATAGCCGCAATACGACACACATAAGCCTAGTAAACATATAATGTACATGTGATGATATAATAAGTAACTCAAGCAGTCAGACACCTATATAACATAAATGATACACACTGATTATCAATTAGCTACATAATAACTTGCATAAGTAACATCTGCAACAAGTGCAGGCTTAATATAATTTAAACCACCAGGATGCCCGAAAGAAATCAAATCTGTAGATAGTATTCGCAACAGTTCCATGTAAAAAATTACAATTTGTAGATAGTATTCGAAATCTGTAGAGTGCTACTTACACTTGACGAAATCGGTATCAGGTTGAAGAGAATCATAGGTATCGTCAGCTTCAGCTCTTCAGTTCTTCAGAGAAAGACGACTTAGCTTCAGCTGGTACATTCAACATTCAAGAGAAGAAAAAAACTAGCTAGACTCCCAAAAATCAACAAAATTCGTATCAACAACACAAAATATCAAAACCCTAAGTTAAAATTTAGACTTTCAAAGATACACAAGAATATCAAAACCCTAAAGCTAGAATTTAGGCTTTTAGAGATAGTATTTCTTACCTGATAAACCCTATTTCAACAACCCTAAATCTTTAAAACGTGAGGCGTGTTCATGTGTGAAGCATTTTGTTCATCTGTGAAATCCGACGGAACAACTCTTTAACAAAGAATCTGTGAGGAAATTCATGTTCTTCAGCTCTTCAATCTTCAACAAGGAATCTGTGATCAATTTTGACAA
The DNA here is from genome assembly GCA_036250505.1 of Solanum acaule. Lineage (NCBI taxonomy): Eukaryota > Viridiplantae > Streptophyta > Magnoliopsida > Solanales > Solanaceae > Solanum > Solanum acaule. Next base: position 13,553 of record JAJOOR010031380.1, on the reverse strand, counting down.
AAATCTGTGAGGGAAATTGTATTGTTCTTCAGTTCTTCAGAAAAGCTATTGTTGTTCAGTGAGAGAAAATCGTGTTGTTCAGTGAGGAAAGTAACGAAATTTTTTCTTATTTGGGAGAAAACAAGTTTTAATGTTTTATTAATTATTTTTTTTGCCCAATAAAAATTGGAGGGAGAACAAGTTTTGATGTTAAAAATGTTGGAGGGAATATAATATTTTAGTGAAAACATTAAGACCACATTTGTAAAGTGTTGTTTTTACAATTATAAAAATAGGATACTTTAAAAGTGTGGCCATATACATAAATTGTTGTTGCCAATTATATCATACTGTAACAACGCTTATAAAGTGTAGCTTATACCATTAAAGAGTACACTTTACAAGTGTTGCCAATATTATCGTAGCTAAAAGTTAAAAACTTGGGCTACGCTTTAAAAGAGTCCCCAAAGGTATCTTAGGGAACACTTTAAAAGCGTTGTCCAGAATTAGTGTGGCCGTAGGCGTAAAATGTTGTAGATCTTTTTCAGGAATGCGGTGACACTTTTTCATTCATTGTTTGAAAGCGCAGTTGCTTCCACCCATTTCGACACATAATCAACCGCAACAAAAGTATACTTCATCCCATGTGAACTCAAAATGGACCCATAAAGTCAAGGCCCCATACATCAAACAACTTAATCACCAATATTGGATTCATATGTAGCTCTTGCCTCTTTGAAATTCCTCCTTCTCTTTGGCAACGATCACAAGACTTGGCGAAATCATGAGCATCTTGGTGGATGGTAGGCCAGTAATATCCACACTGCAAGATTTTATGAGCAGTCCGAATACCACTATGATGCCCACCAACAGGTGATGAATGACACACCTCTAGTATACTCATCATCTCAACCTCGGGCACACAACGACGAATAATCCCATCAGCACAAATACAGAACAAATAAGGTTCATCCCAAAATAACTTCTTAACATCATGCATAAACTTTTTCCTTTGGTGAAAAGACAAATCCGATGGAACCGGATCATTTGCCAAGTAGTTAGCAAAGTCGGCGAACCAAGAAATAAGATCATGAGAAGCAACCAATACCTGTTCGTCTGGAAAAACATCATTAATTTCAGCCCCATCTCCTAACTTGAGCATAGCTTCCTCTTCTAATCTGGACAAATGATCGGCAACTTGATTTTTTGTCCCTTTTCTATCTTTCACCTCAAAATCGAACTCTTGCAGCAACAACACAAATATAATCAACCATGGTTTTGCATCCTTTTTAGCCATTAGATACCTCACTGTAGAATGGTCAGTATGCACTATGACCTTAGTACCAAGCAAGTAGGATAGAAATTTCTCGAATGCGAAACCACATCAAGGAGTTCATGTTCAGTCACTGTATAGTTCTTTTGAGCCACATTTAGAGCTTTGCTGGCATAGTAAATACATGAAGAATCTTCTCTCGCCTCTGTCCCAATACCACACCAAGCGCCACTCCACTTGCATCACACATCACTTCAAACGATTGCCCTTAATCCGGTGAAATAATGATAGGTGTGGAAACTAGCTTTGCTTTCAACTCTCCAAATGCTCTCAGACAAGCCTCATCAAAATCAAACTTACACTCCTTTTCGAGCAATTTGCGCAATGGGTTTGCAATTTGGGAGAAATCCTTGATGAACCTCCTATAAAAGCCTGCATGCCCAAGAAAACTTCTAACACCTTTAACAGAGATAAGTGGTGGAAGCTTTTCTATTACCTCAACTTTAGCTTTATCAACCTCAATACCCTTCTCAGAAATCCGATGAGCCAGAACGATCCCCTCTTTCACCATAAAGTGGAACTTTTCCCAATTGAGCATAAGATTGCACTATTCACACTGTTTCAGTACCTCGGCCAAATGCATCAAACAACCATCAAATGAGTCACCTACCACAGAGAAATCATCCATAAATACCTCAATAGTGTCCTCCACCATATCTAAAAATATCGACATCATGCAACGATGGAAGGTCGCTGGAGCACATTACACAACCCAAATGGCATCCGTTTGAAGGCAAAAGTCCCATAAGGGGAAGTTAAGGTGGTCTTCTCTTGGTTTTTAGGAGCTATGGAGATCTGATTGTAGCTCGAATAACCATCAAGAAAGCAATACCAACCCTTACCAGCAAGGCGGTACAACATCTGATCCATGAATGACATAGAAAAGTGATCCTTTTCTGTCATAGCATTCAATTTCCGATAGTCCATGCATACCTTCCATCCAGTAACTGGCCGCATTGGAACAAGCTCGTTTTTCGCATTAGGAACCACGGTAATCCCACATTTCTTAGGAACACTGAACAGAAAAACCCAACTACTATCTGCAATGAGATATATGACTCCAGCATCCAACCACTTACTGATTTCCTTTTTCACTACCTCTTGCATAGGCGGATTTAGTCTCCTTTGGTGCTTGATACTAGGCTTGTGATCCGGCATGAGTTAGATTTTATGAGAACAAATGCCAGGAGGAATCCCAATAATGTCCGCAATAGTCCATCCAATCACCCTCTTGAACCTCTTCAACATAGAAATCAATGCCTCAACTTGCTCCTCACTCAAAATAGCCACAATGATGGTCGGTAATGTACCATCTCTCCACAAGAATACATACCTCAAATGTGATGGTAGAGTCTTAAGCTCCAATTTTGGAGCCTCTTCAATAGAAGGTTTTGCGGGTGAAGAGTCGCGATTCTTCATATCTAACTCCAATTTCTTCGGTTTGGAACGGAATTCGAACCTATCAAGTGCGGCAACTAACTCATCATAGTCTTCAATACCATCACCCTCAAAATTTATCATTACCGCTGCAAGTGCATCAACACCCAACCTCTCTTCAATAGACACATCAGAACCTCACTCCACAATATGATTCACTACTGACACTGATTTGAGATCGCTTTCCTGCTTCATGGACCTACAAATATTAAAAGTGACCTCTTCACTATTCAATCGAAACTTCATTTACCCTCTCTTCATATTGACCAAGCCGCGCCTAGTAGCAAGAAATGGTCTTCCTATGATGATGGGAACCCTCACAATCTAGTATCACAAAATCCACCAGAAAAATAAATGACTCAATTTTCACAAGTACATCTTGGAGAACAACAATGGGCTTCTTCACAGTTCTATCGGCTCAGAGTAATCGCATCGCAATCGGTTTTGGAGCCCCTAAATCCAACTTCTTGTAAATAGACAATGGCATCAAATTAATACTAGCACCCAAATCACACAACGCCTTCGTAGAATGCAACAACGCGATGGTACAAGGAATAGTGAAAGCACCATGATCCTCTTTCTTCTACACAAGTGACCTAGTAGCCAATGTTGCAACCTATCATCATTTTCAAAACTGACGGCCCTCTTCTTAGTCACCAAATATTTCATAAATTTTGCATACCCAGACATTTGCTCCAAAGCTTCTATCAGCGGAACATTGATGGAAAACTGTTTCAACATAGTAATAAACCTACGGTATTTTCCTTCTTCATTCTTCTTTACCAACCTCTGTGGGAATGGAGGTGGAGGTCTAGGCATGGAAACAACTTTTTGGGTTATCTCCGCTTCCTTCACTGTAGCATTCTTGGACTCTCCAGTAACCTCAATCTCATCATCATCATTTTCAACCACAGTTTCAACCTTAGACAACATAGGTGGATCAATGGTCTGTTTACCCCCTTAAGTAGTGATTGCCATACAATGCCCATCATTCTTCGAATTCTAGATGGTGTTGCTAGGAAGTGTGTCAGGCTGACATGTGTTTACTGTAGTGGACAACTGATTGATCTGCTGCTTTAGTTGCTTGATCGACAATGCATGAGCATCAACTTTTTGACCAATTCCAGACAAGTAGTTTCGCATCTCTTTCACATTCTCATCAGTCGTGTCAAATCTCTTTATCATCTTCTGCATCATATCCTCAATACGTGAAATACTACCCCTAGCTTCCCTATTGCCAGATTCTCGATTTGCAGGTGGAACATAAGGCCTAACTCTTTCGTTTCGGTTGCCATAGTTGTTCCGATTGTAGTTGTTGACGCAATTGTAGTTCCTATCCTGGACATACTGACCCTCTTGATTGTAGTTACCATAGTTCCGACCTTGGTTTCCTTGACCTTGACGTTAATTATCCGAATTGGAACCTTGGGTGTTGGCTCAGAAACCCCTCATCTGATCATTTACCAAATAAGCATCCTCCTCATAGTAGCATTTTTCAACTGGTGGTGGTGGAGTTCTAGTCAAGTAGTTTACCGCATTCACCTTTTCTGCACCTTCGCTCACATGCTTCAATACCAATCCAAGTTCTGTCCTCATATGAGCCATCTCCTCACGAATATCATCACAAGATTGATCTGGTGCGACTTGAACAATGAATGTGTTTCTTCCAGTATTTGCTTTTCTAGTGCTCCATGCCTTATTATTCTGAGAAATATTCTCCAATTTCTCAGCGATCTCCTCAAAAGTGCACTCACCATAGGATCCTCCAGCAATAGTATCTAGCACAGCCTTTCCGTTGTCATCCTGCCCTCTGTAGAAATATTCCTTCAATGACTCATCATCTATGCGGTGATTCAGAACACTTCTGATGAACGTAGTGAATCTATCCCAAGAACTGCTCACAGACTCTCCAGTTAGTGCAACGAAATTATTCAACTTGTCCTTGTGGTTAAGCTTCTTAGACACCGGGAAGTACTTTGCCATGCATAATCGATGCAATTGGTCCCATGTATGGATTGAATTATGTGGAAGCTCAACAAACCACACAACAGCATCACCGGTCAATGATAGATGGAAGACTCTCAGCCCTATGACATCCATATCCAACTTCGATCGCCCCACACAACTCTTGCAAACACTTCTCAATTTAGCCATATGGGCATGCAGATCTTCCGACGCTTGCCCAGGAAACAACCCTCTCGCTGTAAGCATCTGCATAAGACTACTGGTGACCACAAATGTATCCCTTGGGAGGAGAGGAGGAAGAACAATGACCACAAATGTATCCTTTGGTGACCACAAATGTATCAAGTGAGCAAGATTCAAGCTTTGTTGTTATTAATGAGAGAGAGAAAATAGGGTGTATGTGTTCCCCATAAGGTCCTAACGCGGTAATCCTAATAATAGTAATCATTTCCTAGTATTTTACATGCAAAGTTGGTAATTTAGGTATCCCTAAGTGATTGGTCCTCCAAATAGGGAATTTCACCCCGCACCTTAATCCGGCTACGTGTGTATAATTTACTAATCCTTACTTTTACCTCAGATTAGACATCACATCAATGTATGACTTAGTTTTCACCCTCGCACCAATTGACATCAGACTATTAGATAGTATCACACTAAATCTCTATTGATAATTCTTTTCTTATTAACTACCTTCTTAGTCCGGAAAGTAGCAACAAGGCGAGTTCTAATGCGTGCACTCGTTAAGAAGACTTCGAAGTGAAATAATTATCATGCATCAACACTATTCAAGAATTACTTAGTTATTATTCAAATGTTGTTAATTGTTCATGGTTTCCACAACCCTAGTTGTGGATTTAGTTACTCATACTTGAAAGAACACAATTCATGTTTTGATAAGAAGAATTCATGAACTTACGTTTAGAGTAGAAGAAACCCGTAATCTCCAATTGAAATTCAAAGCAAAAATCTTATAAACCGAATTCTGGAAATCAAATTGCCAAACTTTGCATGTCAATTCCTAAGAAAATATCAAGAACTAAAAGTAAACAATAGTGTCTAACACCCAAAAAATGAGGTTTACATACCCTATTTATAGAAAAACATGTCCTAAACAAAAAGCAAACAAAATAAGGAAATAAAATTTCTGGACGCGGCTTCAATCGACGACTTTGACCTATGGACCGTGGGTCGACCTACGGTCCGTAGGTCCCCTCCATTGGTCAACACTTAGACTTTTTCCTGCAGAGGCTGGAACCTTTACTCTCAGATACAATCGGCGGACGTGCAGAATGGACCATAGGTTGACCTACAGTCCGTGGGTCCTCTTCCGTGACTCCACACTTAGGAATTTCATCAGGTACTGGAACTTCAACTTCTCTGAATCATTTGACTGATGTGCAGGACGGCCCGTGGGTTGACTTATGATCCATCACTTGCATCCGTGGTTCCACAGTTGGTCAGACTTCCCTGATGCTCCATCTACACCACCCATCGACGGACCGTGACTGGACCTACGGTCCGTTGGTCACCTCCGTGGGTGGCTCCTTCTGTATACTTTCAGCTATCATCTCACACTTCCCCGTCCAAGCCTATTTCCTGCAAATATAACATAAAAACATTAATTCCTAATACAATATGGCCCTAGACACACACAACTCTTAAGTGAACTGTATTAAAAATATCGAAAACTCATGGTATATCAATAGTGGTTGATAGATTGGGTGTCACCTTTTGACACATAATGGAATCGGGTGTCACGTTTCGACACATAATTAGATCGAATGTCACGTTCCGACACATTATTGGATCGGGTGTCACGCTCTTACATACTAATAGTTTAAGTGTGGGTTCCATGAGAGGACAATCATTGGCTGTTGCATTTGATATTTATATTGTGAAACTAATATATAGGGCATGAACTAATAAATTGTTATTCTTTTTGTATATGTGTGGGTTACTATATTATAGTTCTTTGTATATGTCTCACTTACTCAAATAGTTGTGTGATCTTACCAGTACATCGTTGTTTGTGTACTGATACTACACTTGCTCTTTCTTTATTGAGTAAAGGGCATCTGCAGGAGACTGTTGAGAGACCTTAGCTTGGAGATCATTTACTTGGCAGTTCAAGGGTGAGCCAGTTCCTTTAAGCTACCATTGATTCATGTAGAATCTTAGTCCATTTCCTTTGGTCTTAGACCTTTCAGACTCTTGCTTTATGTTTAGTTGTTTTGGGTTGCATCCCATTAACTTAGACTGTTCAGTTAGAAGTTTTGGTCTAATGACTTTCAAGTTCTAGGGGTTGGATTTCGGCTTGCTTATGTTGTTTTTGATAACTTACTGAGTTTATGGGAACTCAACTTTTAAATTGATTATTTAAACCAGTTTCCACATCTTTAAATGTTTGTCTTTTGGTTAGTACTATTTAGTTGGGTTGTAGTAATGATTCTCCCACTAAAGCGTTATTCTGGGTGTCAATCATGACAGTTTAGGTCGTGACAAAATTGGTATCAGAGTCATAGGTTTGTTGATCTCATTGTACCAAAACAAGTCTAGTAGAGTCTTGTGGAATGGTATATACACGTCTGTACTTTTCTTCGTGAGGCTACAAAACTTTAGGAAAATCTCTTTATCTTCTTCTCCGTTCGTGCTATAACTTGATTTGAATTGGTATCTAGTGATCTGAATTGGTATCTAACCTTTTTCACTCTTCGGTCCCCAGATGGTTAATACGTGAAACAACGACGCCAGGATAATATCTCCCATTAATGATCCAGTAGGGGAGCCCGCAGTGAGAGAACGTGGCTGAAGCAGGGGTAGAGAATGACAAAGAGGCAGAGGACGAGGAAGGGTAGCACTCGTCAAAGGTGAAGCCCAAGCTTAGAATGTACCCAGGGAAGAATCCCTTCATACACCCCAGGATGAGGTAGAAGAGAATGTGGAGATTGAGGTGGAAAAGGATGTATAACCAAAAGAGGATGCACAAGCTGGGACTGCAGGACTTCCCCCTTTGGACCCAACTATAGCTTAGTAGATTTTGACTTTTTAAAGTGGGTGGTCGGCTTTGGAACCATTCCCATGGTGCAAGCTGCTCAACCGCTAATCAACCACCCCGCTGCTACTACAGGCCCTAAGATGGGTGGAGTGTTGACTGTTCATACCTTCTTCCGTCCACTTTTGGTCCCGGTGATGATTGACACTGAGCATGAGATGCTGACAAAGTTTTTAAAGTTAAAGCCGCCAGTGTTCCATGGTTCTAAAAGTGAGGATGCCTATGAGTTCATCCTAGATTTCTATGAGAGACTTCATAAGTTGGGTATTGTGCACCAACATGGAGATGAGTTCGTGACCTTGCAGCTTTAAGGTGAGGCTAAACAATGGTGAAGAGCCTTTGTGGAATGCTGAATACCAATCTTACTTCCACTCACCTGGGTTCAATTTAATGCCTTGAATCTAGAGAAGTATGTTCCCCGAACTTTGAGGGACCATAAAAATGATGAGTTCATAGCTTTGGAGCAGGGTGGTATGACTGTAGCTGCTTATGAGGCTAAGTTCCATGCTTTGTCCATATATGCTACGCAATTGGTGACTACTGAAGAAGAGAGGATATGTTTGTTCGTCAAAGGGTTGAATCTCGAGTTGCAGGTATTGTCTGTTCACATGACCTCTACAGGTAAAATCTTTAATGGAGTGATAGACTTTGTGAAGAAGGAGTTCAACGGGACGGGCAAACCAAGGCTTTGGCTAAGAGGTCCAAGAGTACAAGTAACTTTAATGACTCCTTCTCCAGAGGTTTAGGTAGGCCAAAAATTGCAGCTTGACCAATTCAGTCAGCTATGCCCGCTTCTACGGGTGGTTACTCAGGGACTCCGCAGTAGAATCCTATTAAAGACGGTCAGAAAACCTCTTTTGTGCCAAGAAACATGTCATCTCTTGACCGTATCTGTTACAATTGTGGAGAACTAGGACACATAAGGAGAGATTGTCCCCATCCGCGCATGACTGAACTCATGCAGAAGCAAATCAGAGCAGTGGTACCGACAGGCAGAGGTAATAATGGCAAAGAATGTGCACAAGGTGGGAGAAGAGGAAATCAGAGAGGTCGTGGAGGTCGGGGAAATGGTAATGCAGGTAAGAGAGAAGTACATCCAGGTAGAGAGGTTGCCCGTCAGGATGACAGGGCTCAGTTTTAAGCCTTTCCAGGTAAAACTGAGGCAGAGGCGTCTGATGCAGTGATCAGAGGTACTATTCTTGTCTGTGACCAAATAGATACTATTTTGTTTGATCCGGGTTCTACTTACTCTTATGTGTGAGTACAGTTTACTTTGGGATTTGATGAGAATTGTGATATGCTTGATGCCTCAATCCATGTTTCTACCCCAGTTGGAAAGTCTATCGTGCTTGTTCTGTCATGTTTATGGGTTGTCAGACTTGGACTGATTTGGTTGTTTTAGATATGACTGACTTTGATGTAATCATAGGCATGACTTGGTTATCCCTCTATTATGTTGTGCTTAATTGTAATGCTAAGATTGTGACTCTAGTGATCTCGGGTAGGGAAAAGTTAGAGTAGGAAGGGGTGTACAACCCTGAGCCAACTAAGATCATATCTTTCATCCGGGATAGTAAATTAGTGGGGTGGGGTTGTTTGGCGTATTTGGCTCATATCCGAGATGTCGATGCAGAGTCCCCATTTATTGAGTTTATTCCTATAGTGTCTGAGTTTAAGAAAGTGTTTCCTACTAATTTACCTAGTATGCCTCCAAATAAAGGTATAGATTTTTGTATTGACTTGGAGCCGGACACTTGACCAATCTCAATATCTCCTTATCGCATGGCTCCAGTAGAGTTAAGAGAGCTTAAGACCCAGATCCAAAAGCTCATTGATAAGAGTTTCATCCGTCCTTGTGCTTCCCCATGGGGTGCTCCTGTCTTGTTTGTTAAGAAGAATGATAGTAGTATGATGATGTGCATAGACTACCGAAAGTTGAATAGGGTCACCATTCAAAATAAATACTCGTTACCTCGTATAAATGATCTCTTTGACCAGTTACATGGTGCATCAATATTCTCAAAAATTGATTTAAGGTTTGGGTACCATCAGTTAAAGATTAGGCCCGAGGATGTACCCAAGATGACATTCAGGACTCAATATGGGCACTATGAGTTCTTGGTGATGTCGTTTGGGTTGACTAATGCTCCTGCAACCTTCATGAGTTTGATTAATGGTGTGTTCAAATCATTCCTAGATTTCTTTGTAATTGTATTTATTGATGATATTTTAGTTTATCGAAGAGTAAGGAAGAGTATACAGACCATCTTCGTATTGTTCTGGTGTCCTTGGGAAACATAAATATTATGCAAAAATTTCTAAGTGTGAATTCTAGTTATCCTCGGTTATCTTTTTGGGGCATGTGGTTTCAAAAGAAGGGGTAATGGTAGATCCCCAAATGATTGAAGCACTCAAGAACTAGGTCCGGCTTAGTTCGGTGATTGAGGTTTAGAAATTTTGTGGGGCTCGCCAGCTACTATCGACGGTTTGTGAAAATTTTTGCCTCTATTGCCACACACTTGACAAGGCTAACTGAAAAGGAGGTGCCTTTTGAGTGGACTAACAAATGTGAAGAGAGCTTCCAAAAGCTCAAGACTTTTTTGACCAAAACACCTATTCTAACATTACCAGTGGAAGGTAAGGATTTCATTTTTTATTGTGATGCTTCACATTCGGGCTTAGGTGTTGTGTTGATGCAGGATAAAAATGTCATAACTTATGCCTCACGATAGTTGAAGATTCATGAGAGGAACTACCCGACGCATGATTTGGAGTTGGTAGCGGTAGTGTTTGCTCTCAAGATTTGTCGACATTATCTCTATGGAGTCAAGTGTGAAGTGTTCACTGATCATCGCAATCTACAACATGTGTTCACTTAAAAAGACTTGAACTTGAGACAACAAAGATGGATGAAGTTACTTAAAGATTATGAAGTCACCATTCAATACCATCCGAGTAAGGCTAATGTGGTGGGAGACACATTAAGCCGGAAGACAGTGAGTATGGGCAGTTTAGCTTGCTTGGGTGTGTCCAAGCGATCCTTGACTATGGAGATCCAGACCTTGGAGTCCAGGTTCATGCAGTTAGGCATCTTAGAGAAAGGTAGGGTGTTAGCTAACATTGAGGTTAGTCCCACTTTCATTAAAGAGATCAAAGCCAAGCAGTAGATGAGAGTATGAATGAGCTCAGAAACAAGACAGTGTCTGGAAAGGCACAATATATTGCTCTTGATGCAGGTGGTGTGCTCAGTTTTAGGGGGGGGGGGATTTGCATTCCCCGAGTGGATGACTTGATTCAAAAGGTGTTGATAGAATCTCATGGTTCGCGGTACTCTATTCATCCAGGTGTTACCAAGATGTAGCGAGACTTGAAGCAACTTTATTGGTGGCCTGACACAAAGAAAGACATAGCTGAGTTTGTGTTTAAGTGCCAAAACTATCAGTAGGTAAAGTATGAGCATCAATGGCCTGCCGGTTTGCTACAGCGAATGTCAATCCCTGAATGGAAGTAGGAAATGATAGCTATGGACTTTGTGGTTGGACTTCCCAAGACCATGGTAAAGTTTGACTCCTTTTGGGTTGTGGTTGACAGACTGACTAAGTCAGCCCACTTCATTCCAGTCAGAGTAGACTATAATGCCCATCAGTTGGCAAGAATTTATGTTAAGAAGATAGTAAGGCTGCACGAGGTGCCCCTTTCAATCATCTTTAATCGTGTTACACAGTTCACATCAAAGTTTTAGGGGAAGTTGCATGAAGAATTGGACACTCAACTCACTTTCAGCACAACTTTTCATCCACATATTGATGGACAGTCGAAGAGGACAATTCAAGTGTTGGAAGACATGTTACGGGAATGTGTAATTGACTTGGGAGAGCATTGGGATAAATTACTACCTTTGTGTGAGTTCTCCTACAACTGGAGTCCATCCAGTGTTCCATGTGTCCATTTTAAAGAAGTATCACGTGGATGGAGATTATATCATCAAGTGGGACTTAGTTTTGTTAAACAAAGATCTTCAGTATGAAGAGGATCTGGTTGCAATCATTGATCGTGATGTCCAAAAGCTGAGAACCAAAGAGATTAAGTCAGTGAAAGTTCAATGGAAGCATCTTCTGATTGAGGAAGCTACTTGGGAAACCGAGAAGGACATGCGAGATAAGTATCTCCAATTATTTCATGATTTAGGTACTACTCTATTCTTGCCTTAGCTAGTTTTCCTAGTTTATCACTCAGGGACGAGTGATGGGTTAATTGGTATCTATCGTAACGACTTATTCCCATCATTATGGATAAGCAAATGGGGAAGCAATTTGATCCAGAAAACTCTTGAGTAGTAACTTGGAAATTTCCCGCCTAGGCCAAATTTGGATGAAATCTGAGTTAGGTGAGGTCTAGGGTAATTCGGTAATGGATGAGGGATTTGATTATGAATTTAATAATTTGAGTAGATATCCAAGATGATAAGGATCCTGTACGGCTTTATGGAATCAAATTCAAATAGGTAGAACTCCCGTTATTGATTTAAGCGTGAAATAGTGGTTTTAGAACATCAAGGTTTGAGGGTGTGTTGTGAAATCGAGACTGAAACACAAATTTCGAGTCTCTGTCTCCGTGTAACCCGCCACAGTGAGATTATTTCCTCCATGGCGGGGCCTCTATGGTGGGCCAGTCGCGAGTAAAAATAAGAAAAGTCCCAAAAAATGTTATTTTTTTGCAGACTTCATTTTTAGAGAGAAAATGGGTGACCTATGGCAATTTCTTCTATTTTTTTTCACTAATTCTCGCGCTAAAGGTAAGTCAATTACTCCCCTAATTCGTAAATTGATTCTTATAACTTAGAATCCTTGTTATTTATCCTTGGGGGAGGGTTTTGGCTTGAATTTAATGGTGGAAAAAGTCCTAGTTGGGTGTTAGGATCATGGGATTGGCCAAGGGTTAGTATTTGGATATAATCTGGGTAATTTTTTTTTTAATCTAACTTGGACCAAGTTCCATTTATTAATTGATAAAAATAAAATTCCAGCCTTGTGCTACATACCAGTGCAAGAGGAAGAGCAAAAAGGAAAGATTACAGAAACAGACAACTAAAAAGAAAATACAAAACACATGAAAATATCTGGAGAAGGCTTACGCCACCCTTCATCTTCCAAATCAAGTCAGTGAACCTTCAACAAGCTTTACCCAGATTGTTGGCGTCGAAGCATGGATCTAAGAGTTTGGGCGAGAATCACTTTTGCAGTAACAAGCCTCAATACTGCCATGAATTTGATTCCATTGAAGACTTCTCCTGCTCCCAGTTTGGCTTCAATCCCAACACTTCTAGGTATACCCCCTCCCTTATGACAAAAGAGATTCCATTTGAGTGTTATGTTAACCTTTTCCATGACTCGTGCAGGCTGAGCTCCGTAGAACTGATACCACTGCCTCAAATCATAGATTAGATCAACACAATCCTATAGGATTTTAGACCGAGGTACCCTTCAAAAACATGTCTTGTTATATCTGTTCTAAGATTTCATATGTTGCTCATCTGATCTTGCAGTCCCTGAGAAATCCTTTTTTTGTCCACTTGTATTCATCTCGATTGTTTAAAATACTTGTTTTTCCCCTTCTTGAATCTGATATTTGGTGTTCCTGTCACGACCCAAGCCTAGGGCCTAGACGTGACATGGCGAATGAGGAGCCCGAAGGAACCCCAAACAAGCCTCTCAAACTTGTCATCACACTTCATCGGTCGCGGAAGTACAATCAACATTAATTAACGGGAAATAGGGACTAAGG